>PVHP010004753.1:0-69405 GCA_004024765.1 Zapus hudsonius | reverse complement strand
CCAGGAAGACTGGGATGAGTACTAAGATATACAGGATACCTTGCCACAAGGACTAATACAGACAGCCCACAGAGGAGGATATACAACTGATCAGGGATGGGGAGGGGGGGAATTGGGGAATTCGGGATAACAACGCATGGTTTGCCCACTAAATAATGTAACACATTATGGACAATAAATATATATTAAAAAAAAAGAGCCTCAATAATAGCTTTGTTAATGCACCTATACCTAATTTGAAACATATCATATTTGATATATATATATATATATATATATATATATATATATATATATATATATATATATATGTTTTGCTGTGTATAGATGGATAAAGGAAAGATTTACTCTCATTTAGTTGACAATAATATATCACAACCTATATATTGCACTTCATAGAAAGGAGTTGCAGAAAGCATAAGCTAAGCCTGAACTCAAGAAGTAGAGTCTGTTCTACCAACTTTTACTTTACCTACTAAGACCATCTTTAACGAAGATTCATAAAGACTAGGAGAGTTATGGAAAAAGTAAAGTTATGTAAAGCAGATCCAATGATGAGATCTGATTTATAGAGTTCATACCTGCCATCCTCAAAGAAAATGTAAATGTTCCATGTCGGAAAGGCAAGTGCATTTTAATTCCTATCTCTCTGCAGGCATTAATTTTTCATTTTTATTACTCTTTGGATTAACATTCAGATTTGAGTTGGTCCACATTTGCTTTAATGTACTAAAACATTGTCTAAATAAATAAATGTATTACACATAGCAATATATTGCTGAGAATATATTGTATATGTGTTATATTTCTTTGCTAATCATCTTTCACTGCTTTAAATTTTATCATGTTCTCAATGTAGCAAGAAAGCCATTTTCATTGCAGACGTGTAACAATAATGGATAGCAACCTTCAGGGGACACAATTCTAAGAAATTTATTTCCCTCATGTTGTTCAGCCACCCAAGGAATGAATTTGTTTGCACGACAGATAAGGTCTACACTGATCATTTTTAAAATGGTCTTGGGGCATCACAAATCAATAACAGAAAAAGAAAATGCAAGATAATAATATTTCTTTTCATTAAGTTGATAGATGGCATTCCAGATTTATGCACCAGCATTGTCTCTGGAACAGTTATTAAATATCACATCTTGACTATGTGTGTTCTCTCTTGCAGAGGATAATCAAGACAGTGAAATATTCTACTTTATTTTAGTGTAATTACCTCAACGTGATAACAAAAATTACATAAAAATCAAAAGAGAACATCACAAAGCACAATATTCTGCTCTGAAAACTAAAACAAAATACAAGAGAGTAGCTTAAGTTCAGTTTTGCAGCACCACCACACTGCATGGGAATATTTCTATCAATCGTTTGCTTTGTTGTGCTGTTTATATTCTTACTTGAACAATGCGTGCTAATAATGGTGTTCTACAAAACTGTCACTCAGGAAGACATACATTTCTCAAATCATAGCATCCTAAAGCCATATTTATCATATGACTGCTTTTATTTTCTCGATGTTACATACACATAAATCGTGTATAATAAATGGAGCAGTGTTTCTTTAGAGCAATTTCCAAACCATTTCTATGTAACTTTCATGCTTTCCTCATACAACAGTTATTTCCCATCATCCAAAAACTAAACTGAAGTATGTTTTAAGGATTATCTTTATGAAAATCACCACCTGCTTTGTTGAAAGTGTAAAATTTAAGTGAATCAGTGAAGGAGAAGAACCTACTTGATGGAAAGCTTTACTTCATTGTCTAAGTTCCCCACCCTCCACTGGTTGTGGTAGATGCATGCAAATATGTTCACACCCTGGGGAACAGTTTGACATGACATGTCAAATCAAAACCACTTGCACAAATTTAGAGATAAAAGATGAGTAAAGATGTGAAATAAATGCATTTCCCATTGTATCCCTGAAAAGAATATATGCAGACTATTCCAGATAAAGTGGGAGGTTTCTGCCAGTGTTTAACAGAGTTCTTTCAGTCTTAAGTACATATCACCTATATGGCAGAATATTAAAAAATGTCTGTTAGCTTCAGTTCTATATTTAATAGAAATATTCCAGGGTCATCTAATAATAAATCAAAGTTAAATGAAAGGGTGAGGGAAACTAAAACTTGGCTGATCTGATCATGAAATTTAAGATTGACAAAAGAACAGAGAAGTCACTCCTTGAGCAGATAAGGTTCATTTCATGTCCAATATTGCATGGACACTCAACTTTTGCAGTTATCTGGGGTGGCAAATCTAAGTGGATGACATATAAATATGGTTTTGAGAATAAATATATTATACTTCATAAATTATAGTTCAATCAAATACAAGTCATGTTTAGTTACTATATACCAACAAGAATGAGTGAAGTTATTATAATTAACAAATATCATTATGTTATTTGTTTAGTAGGGTGACTATAGGTAACAATACTATGTTGTACATTTCAAAAAGCTAAAAGATAGTATTTTAAAAGTTTTATCCTATATAAATAATAATTGAGGTGATAGATTTGTTTAAACACTTAACAATGTATATGTAATATATGTACCAAAATTATGTATTTTTCCCATGGTATGAAAACAGTATTGATGATTACCATTTATTTTACAAAAGAATTATCTAATGTCAACATGGCTACAGAGAAATTAAAACATGGAAGGAATACAATAGAAATTTAACATGATACAATCATTTTGGAGAGCAGTTTTTCACATTCCTAAGTGGTAAGTCTACATTTACTTTAAGAGATAAAAACTTCTGCCCAAGATAACCCTTTCAAAAGGAATAAAAGTATAAATTGAAAATACATGGTGTCTTTGACAATAGCCTCTTTTGATGAGCTACTAAGAGCCTGGAAATTGCCTGTATTGTTTGGGAGGCCTCAGAGGCCTACCTGAAGAAGAACTCACTGGGTGGATCCCACCTTGCCTACTGAGGGAGAAAAGCCATCAGTAGTCATAACCAGAAATGGACTCTAAAAGCTACATAACTGGTCAGCCAGGTAAGATATGCCAACTAGTGCAATAGTGGCATGTCTGCTATGGGGGATATCCAAATGCTCTCAGATTGGAGGCCCACTCCTTGGGAGGGAATTCATACCTGATACTGAAAATCTAGTCAAAAGTCTAAGGCTGGGAAGGTCATAAGCCTTAGGGGAAAAACTTCTATTCTTTTTTGTTTAGATGAATGTATTATGCCTCCAAATTGTCCTCTAAATATTTATGTTATGCTCCTATGTTAGTGCCACTCTTACATCTGGTTACAGAAGCTTCTCTTTTCAGGGTGGCTACTGGAGAGACTTAAAACTCTACAAAGATAGATTGTTCAGCACTACATGAAAAATCTTCATCACACCCTCCAAGACTCAAGGACCATTGTGGAAGAGGTAGGGAAAGGAATTTAAGCACCAAAGACTGGGAGGGAGTGCTTCAGAATGCTGTCTTCCAGACAACACATGAACTGTAACTACTAGCATAAGACCTGCAGAACATCCATCCCATCAACACGTTTTCCTGGATGATGGAGGAGGGCCAAAAAGACTGCAAAATAGAGGAGGTTTCAGTGGAGGGGAGATAGGTAATGGACAGAAGGGAATGATGGGAGTTGATCCTGGTCAGGAACCAACTGTCTTCTCAGCAGCATTTTTGTAGCATACTGGTTAGCAGCTTGGTGGACTGGAGTTCATCTGATTTTGTACTTGGCATTTGTATGACAGGGGCAATGTACTTATTTGAGCTGTGCTCAGTTTTCTCAGCTGTAATGTAGGATTAGTTACCAACCATATCTAACCATAATGTCATTGTTTACATTAAATTGGGATGCGTGTCTTTTCACAGGACTCATTTCCTGAACACTCACTAAATGTTCACTAGTACTGTCTATCCTGACTTTAGCTCTTATGTGAGCCCAGGCTAGTCAGCTCACATACAGTGGTTGCATTGTGAGAGCTCTTCAGGTCGTGCAGAGCTGTGGATTGCCAGCTCTGTCTAGAAGATAGAGTTCTCTCTAGAGACTTCTCTGGGTACAATCATCATCATTATTCTCAGAATTAGTATATAACTGCTTCATTTCTGTTCCAATATCATTGATTATTTTATAATTACACTTGAGAAGAGAATGGAGTTAAGGAAAGTATAGCTTACAGAAAGAGAATAAATTATTTCATTCATATTCCTGTAGGGAGTATATTATAGCATCCAAAAAAGAGGTACAGAAAGATTTCATTAATCAACATTAGGCAAACTTGGTGCTTATAGTAATTTATATTTTTGCTTAAATAACAGGGATGGTTTACATAGACTAAATGATAACATGATGGGTGTAAAGTGGTTTTTCTTTTCTTCTTTATTCATTCCATTTCTCAATTATCCATGACTCATACAATAGGAACTACATTCAATTAACTCTTCAACCTGATACATTTTGCTTCTTAAAAAACAAGTTTTATGGGACATATTTTTTTTTTTACAAAATATAAATCAAGTTGTTTCTGGAAAAAATAAAAATGAGATATATGAGAGTTTCTTAAACAGTACTATTTAAATATGAATCCAAATTTATAATCAATAACAATTGTGTTTATTTTCTGTCTATTAGATATACATGATCTCTCCAAATCTATTACTTTTCTTTTTTGAGCTTCTTTTAACAAGTTGTTTGATGCTCCTTAAAAGAAAGTGTCATTTTATTTGGGTTTTACCAAAATAGTAAGAATTAATATAAGCTATTTTCTATGTATCTGTTTTTACTTGTCATAGTCCTAATCATGTAGGATTCTGCCACAGTAATATCTGCTTTTAGAAGCTCATGATTTTAGGAGTAGGACTTTGTTAACAGCATAGCCTTCCCAGTTGAGGCTCATAGTAAAACCCAGGAATAATTACTTTGTAGCTTATAACGGAAACTTTCATATTGCTATCTAAAGCAGCCATTACGACTTATACTTCTTTGTCATACTGATATTAGTGTGTGCTTTCTTTCCTCAGAACATATAACTTCTTTATCTTAATAATGTCAATATATAGTTTCACATTTTAGTTTATTTAGAAAATGAATATTTGTGCATTTTCCTTTCAAATTAAAAAGTCATCAATCCATAGAAGGCGACTAGTGATGTAGATCAGTTAATAGAGTGGTTGTGGGCTGGAGAGATGGCTCAGTGGTTAAGACACTTGCCTCCAGTGCCTAAGGCCCCGGGTCAGTTCCCCAGAACCCACATAAGCCAGACCCACAAAGTGATGACCCTGGTGCGCTCTCTCTCTCTCACTCTCTCTCTCTCTTTCTCTTCTCTATCTCTGTCTCTCTGTATCTCTCTGCTTGAAAAATGAATAAATAAAAAATTTTAAAAAATAGAGTGGTTGTATGGCAGGTGTGAAGCCCCAGGTTCAAACCTCAGGATCATATAACTTGGGCATGGTGTGACTGCCAGAAATCCCAGAACTTGGGAGGTAGATACACAATAATCAGGAGTCCAAGGTCATCCTTGACTACATACATACAGAGTTCAGGGCTAGCCTGAAACAATTGAAACCCTGTCTCAAAAAGTTTAAAAAATGGGGACTAGCAAGATGGCTCAGCAATTAAGGTGCTTGCATGCAAAGCCAAATGACCTGGGTCAATTCCCCAGGGCCCACATAAAGCCAGATGCTCAGATGCTCAGTACAGCATGCACCTGGAGTTCATTTGCAGCTGCTGGAGTACCTGCTGTGCTCTCACTCTCTCTCTCCCTCTCTCCCTCCCTCCCTCTCTCTCTCTTTCCCTCTCTCTATCTATCTCTCTGCCTCTCTATCTCCCTGTGTGTATCTGTCTGTCTCTCTTCTATCTCTTTTCGCCTTCAAATCAATAAAAATATTTTTCAAAAAATTAAAAAAAAATTAAAATGTCCTGCTTTAAAAATGAAGGGTATCCATTCTGATGTGGAACAAGCTGACTCCCTCAGCATCCCAACTCTATTACAAGAACTCATAGAAGTCACTCTAAAAAATGCAATTTATACCAGACTAAAAGTACAATTTACTCATCATAGTACAATTTGAAATACGTTACTGTTTTCATGGTTTGTACCTCTGCTAAGAACAATAGTGCCATAAGCTAAAACTGATTTTAATTCTCTTTAATAGCAAAACTGAATAGACTATTTCTTTTAGGAGAACTTAGAAGCCAAATGATTAGCAAGATAAGGAAAACAAAGATAAAAACATTACTCTCCCTACTAGTGTGAATAGGTTGTGACATTTGTTTGTATATCCTTAGGAAAAGTTAACACAACAAGAAGTCAGTATTCTCTGTCCAGAAGCCCAGTCATAGGGATAACATTTTATCACTAAGGGCTCATACATTGACTCTCACATGTCTGTAAAATTCCCAATATTGTTTTCCCTTATATTTATTAAGACATAAGGTGGAAAGGTGAATGCTTTTAATGATTTCCATGTATATTTGGTCATGTGTCTTTGCCATCCTTCTCTGAGATAAGGACATGAATCCTTCATAAGATGGTGAAAGCATTATAGTTCCAAGGAAAGCCTGCCTCGTCCTCTTTTTATTGTTTTTTGTTTTGTTTTCTTGGGTGCTTATTTTGGGGGGTGGTGTTAGTGACAATATCTTGCTATTTAGCTCTAACTGGTCTCACACTCCAGGACCCTTCTTCCTCAGCCTACTTAGTGCTGGAAATATAAGATGTATATGGCCATGGCTTTCTCTTAATCACCTCTCTCTCACCTGAATTTCTCCAAACCCTCTGTGATGGTTAGGTTTTGTTGTCAACTTGATCTTTTAATTATCTTGTGAAGGTCTCTGAGGATGTTTACAGGAAGGCAGCCTCTCAGTAGGGGGCAGGATGTAAAGAAGCTCAAAGAAGCTAGAAGTAAACATCCTTTCGTGTATGGGCAGTGCAAGAAGGAAATTCCAGAGACTCAGGAAGCCATTAAGTCTGGGGAAGTCTTGTATGACCCCACCCTAAGGCTATATAAAGGGGAAGAAATTCTCTCCTTGGCCCTCCTGCCTGCTTGCTCTTCTGTGTGTGTGTGGTATAGGTGATGGGTTTTTCTCTCTGCTCAGACCTGTGAAAGGGAGCAGCCTCTTTTGCATTTTGGAACTTCCCCTATATCTGTTACTACAAATAAATACTTTTCTCCCCCAAATTGTGCCTGGTTTGAAGATTCATCCCAGTGGCTGACTACAACACCCTCCTAGCTCCATTTTGTATAATACAATTTAGAAATCATATTTAACATTGTATTTTATAATCTCTAAGCATATATATATGATATAGAGATTACATATATATGATATAGAGATTACATATATATATATATATATATATATATATATATATATATGTAATCTTATCACAATCTTATATTCTCCAGTGTACTTAGCACACTTCCTCATGACAGTACTTAAACTATCTGATCCATTAATGGAATCCATGATTTTAATGATGTTTACAGTTTTATAGTTGAATTTGTTGACATTTCAAACTAAGCCTTATAAAATATATGACAATATCCCCAAAATATCAGGATGGAGGAGAGCAGAGGAATGGATAAGGATTAAGCAAATCTAAAAAACGTGAAAAGTGATATGAAAATCTACTTATATATTAGCTAATTAAAAATATAATAAAAATTAATCTGAGTAGAAGTACCCTGTGGGAGTAAATAATTCTATTCCTAGAATCCATTGGTTGTTACAGGAAAATCCCAGTGTCAGGGCTGGGATACCTCCCAGTAAACTGTTTGCTGGTCAGGGAGGCCGCAAGTCCCCCAGTACAACACAGGATAGTTCCATTGCTCTGAGTGTCTCACCAGAAGTAGATGATAAGACCCCATTGCTGAAAACACTACAGGCTTCAGTTTCAGCTCACTGAGGAAGCAAGTGGGAACTAAGCTTGAATTCTACTCCCTCCTGATTCCCAGTCAGAGCACATTTCATAGCAGACGGCTAGGGGAGGAAAGTCATTGATGGTCTTACCCAGCAGTGGACCCTGCAGGCCATACAACCAACTGGCCAAGAAAGAAGGGCCACTGTTCAATAATTTTATGGCTATCATGGGGGTAACCAACTCCTCTCTGGTTGGACTGAAATAAACTGCACAGAAAGGAATTCATGACTGAGAAGATCAGAGTCTAGAGTGGAGGATGCTGCTGTTGTTTGGCCAAATGGATGTGATTTGCTCAACAAATGGCCCTCTAATTATCTATGTATTTATGCTCAGAGATTAGCGCTGCTCTCACATTTGGTCAGAGAACTTTCTTTTTGCAGTTGGTAGTTTCTACTGGGGAGATTCAAAATTCATCATAGTGCTAAGAATACTTAACTGTTGTGTACTCAGTTCTAAATGAGACATGTCTATGACTCTTTCCCAGGCTCTTGGGCTATTGTGGAAGATAGAAGCCAGATGATAAGGAATGTATTCTGGAATGCTGCCCTCAGGGCATGAAGTGGCCATTGCATTGGTGACCTCACAGGAGCTGTCTTTACCTACAAAAGACCTGTACAACATTGTGCCCATAAACATTCCAGTATGGATGACGAAGGTGGACAAAAGGCAAATACCAGAAGAGGGGCTCCTTGGAACAAAGTAGTTCAGTGGAAGGTGTATAGGGAGAAGGGCAAGAAAAAATGGGAGGATATTATGATCAAAATGTGTTTTATATATGTAGGAAAATTGTCAATGTAAAAGGATTTTTAAAATATTCATATTTATTTATTTGAGTGGAAGAGAGAGAGAGAGAGAGAGAGAGAGAGAGAGAGAGAGAGAGAGAGAGAGAGAGAATGATCACTCCAGGGCTTCTTGCCACTATGAGCAAACTCCAGATGGTTGTACCAGTTTGTTCATCTGGCTTTAAGTGGGGTACTGGGGAATTAAACCTGGGCCTTCATCAGCCTTTACAAGCAAGTGCCTTTAACTGTTGAGCCATCTCTCTAGGCCTATATAGGTTTTAAAAAGCATATGTGCTTAATTACATGGTGGAACTGGGTTAGTAAACTAAGATAAGAGTACAATATTCTTGGTGTTAAGACCTAATGATATTACTAGAAAATCCAGTATAAGTGATCTCTGCTAATACATAATTTAAAGACATGAAACTGATTTCTTATGTTTCCATTATCTCTGGCCTTCTAACCAAAGATCTTTCTTCCTGGGAGAAGAGAAATTCCATGAAATATAAGAAATGTTATGATAATTGAATTGACTAAAAATTCAGCTCAAATGTCATTTCTTTTGAGACCTTTGTCTCTGTAAAAAGGCCTTCCAATACAGTCACATTTTTACTTCTTTTTTACTCTGTTGATGGCAGAGAGGAATATTTACAATAAATTTCATGCTTATTTTTATGTTCCCTTGTCTTTATCTCCATGGAATCTAGGATGGAGAGAACCTGGCAAGGAACCAGTCTTTAGTGTACATCAGCTGGATAATACCTGACTGACTAAGAGTAGAAGCAAGGAGTTTCTGCTCAGTCCCATAAATTCCAACAAGACAAGCAAGGGGCTGACCTTAAAGGACAAGGAAGGAAAGATTAATTTTCTTGAGCTAAAAGCACAATTGATAGTCTTCTAAGATTATTATTTGTTCACACTGAATCAGAAAATGACCCAATGAAAAATTTCAAAATGTTAAGATACATATTTGTGTAAGTAAAATAGAACACAGTGAGCAGATAAATGTGAAGATAACAATGGCTTGTATTCTTTGAGGCAAATGGAGGAATGCCAGGTATAGGAGGTAAATCCTTTGACTTGAAAGAATAAATAAGAGGCTGGAGATATGGTTCAGTGGTTAAAGTACTTGCTTACCAAGTCTGATGGCCCAGGTTCAATTCCCCAATACCTATCTAAAGCTAGATACACCAAGTAGCCCATGTATCTGGAGTCTGTTTGTAGTACAAGAGGCCCTGGAACACCCATTCTCTCTCTCTCTCTCTCTCTCTCTCTCTCTCTCTCTCTCTCTCTCTCTCTCTCTCTCTCTCTTTCTCTCTCTCTCCTTGTAAATAAATATATTTTTTAAAAAGTGAACCTTTATACCCCTCACCCTTCTGCCTTTGGATGAGTAGGAGGAGTTCTTCATACTATCTCCTCTTTCCTTCTCCTAAACTAATTAGAATCTCTCTAAACTTAAAAAAAGAATAAATGGTTGTTATAGACAAGCATGTGCAAGTTATTTTAATTAAATGCAAACTAGCTATAATGTGTATTAATATATAATAAAATTTAACCTCCACCTAGGAGTAACCCACCTTCAAATACACACTTGATTAAGACTTATCAAGTGTGTCGGTAACCTTTGGTATTAAATTGTCACTTGTACTTGCCTGTGGTTAATGAATTTATTTCTGTTGTTTCTGATCAGACAATGAAATCTCTGGCTGCATTTCTTCCTCTTTGTCCTAAAGGTACTCTGATCATCAAGCAGCCTATTTGACTGAGACACCCATAGCATCTCACCAGCCTCCAAAGCCCTTTCATCTCATCCAGCCATTGAGATTCATCTTCTGCTTTACATTAATCCCCAGCTTCATCGTCAGGTGAGCTGAGCAGTCAACAGCTCAGGTGAAACCTGTTTCTGTTCATCTTGATCCTTTGGATGAAATTTTCCAGACTCTGATTTCATGTTTGCAGTAAAAGCTCTTTGATTTGGATGCCACATGCTCATCTTTTGCTTGGTTTAGAAATAATTTCACTCCTGAACACTGATCTCACATGTTTATGAGCACTGACAGGTTAAATGGCCATCACTAATTTCTATGAAATGGAGTCAATTGTCTTTCCAAGAAAACAGAATTTTCCCATGAAGCATATTTACACATATTTAAATGTCTAGAAAAATTCATGGTGTAAGTGGAGCTATTTCTACTGCATTTTATACCCTTACTTTCAAAGTTTGTTTTTAGTAGTTAGAGGAGATTCAGCATCTAATTGATGCAAGCACATTGCTCAAGTTTGCCCTATAAATGACAGCTATGGTGACCCTTTCATGTTCTGCCACAGTGGGAGTGATGGATTGACAGATGGTTCTGCACTGAATGCTGCAAAAACAATACCAGGTCTTTCGTGTGCATTCAAAGTACAAAGAATTGAGTTGCTTTAAGAACTTTCAAACAACCTTCGAAAGAAAAGAAGCTTCAAGCTTGTCATAAAAAACAATTTTCAAAGGAAAGATTGATATGATTACAACACAATTATATTCTACAATCAATTTCTATAGATTATGTTTTCAGTACAAAAACACAAGCAAACATCACCATTTGTTTCAACTATGCTTTATTCTAGCTAATCAAATTCTTAGAGATAATTTCTGCAAGTAACATTGTCCCCTCAGAGAAGGACTTCATAACGTAATGGACTATAATACATACAACATCCCTTTAATATGATAAATAACCCCAGCATTTATTGTTGTCATAATTGTTTATAATCAGTACTGTTATTATTCTTAACAACCATAATCATAGCTACTTCTTTTCATTCTTCAGAAAACACTATAAAAATGACTCACAGGACAGTCGACATCAAAATCTTTAAACATTCTTCATTGAAAGTCATTGTGAGGAGGAATTTGGAAAGGAGTAGGGAAAAAACAAGCAGACACAAAAGTGTGAACTGAAAGGAAAATGGGGACTAATGAAAAATGTGCAGAAAGGTAATGAATCACATGCGTGTGAAGAAAATGAAGAAACATCTATTCATTTTAGGGATAAAAAGTCAAAAAATTATTATCTTCATACCTGTGCCAAAGCCTGGGAAACTAGGGACTGTCAGCTCTGAAAATATCTACAACTTCACTAACAGTGGTATGTAATTCTAAAGTTCCTAAATAAAGAGTGTACTTTAGCATTCAAAGAAGTTCCACTCTTTCGGTATATCAGGCCTAAAATCCCACTATTATTTTTTGTAAGCATCCTTATTTAAAAACGAAAAATTGTAATTTTAAACAAGAGTGGAAATGGACTATGCACACAGCACAGACAGGAGCTAGGAGAAGCAAGAGTCACAGCTGGGATTGGAGACTTCACAGGTTGGGGCCTATTTCAACGTGGTGCAAGAGTGCTCTGAGGCCCCTGCAAGTGCAAAACAGAAGAACCTCTACGTGATAAAAAGTTCTCACCATTCAGTTGCACTTAGCTCCTGAAGATGCATGCTAGGACCCACAAGAGTTTTCAAGCTAAGGGACACATGGTTTTTTGACAATCACAGGAAAGGACTGAAACTTGTGGTGTTATATACAGGTCTAATCAGTCCACACCCACAAGAGATGCTTCTAGGATAACAATGTTTGCTCCAGTGTTGCCAAGAGAATGTCTGAGACTGTGGGATCTCATTACACCCAGGGCTTTGTTATCCAGTCTAATTTAGCCCTTATTGGCTGCAGACCATGCCTGGGTGCAGTTCTGTGACTGTACCTCACAATAAAGCTCTCCATGACTACAGGAGACATCGTCATAACTTCTAAATTGTGACTCTTCTCTTTCTAAAGTTGTTTAATCTAGCTGTTTATCAATTTTGTTGAATTTTCCAAAGAGCTAATTTTGGGAATTATTAAATTTTTTACATGCTTTCCAGTTTATTGATTTCTGATATCATTTTCAGTATCTGGTCTTCCTGCTCTTATTCACTTACAATTTTTCTAGCTTCTGGAAGTTCCTCGGGTGATTGGAGACATTCATTTATTATCAGTAGTAATATTTAAAATCATAAACATTCCTCTAAATGAAACTTGGACTGTCTCACATAGATATTCATAAATTAAATTTTCATTGGCTTTTAATGCATAATTGTTTAGCATTCCTTTTTTGTGTGTATGTGTTTTGCATACATGCATTATGTATGTGTTCATATGTGCCGGCACATGTGTGTATGTGTTTGTACATGTGTAGAGAGGCCAGAAATCAGTCTTTCTCAGTTGCTCTCCACCAATATTACTTTTGGAATCATTCCAGAACTACTTACTTAAGTATTCATGGACTATTTTGATTTGATATTGTACCAGTTCCTGTAAAATTCAGATCTTTCAACCATGTAACAATTTTTCCTCCTATACAATATCATGAAATGATCACGTGTCTCTGTCTCTATTATAAACTTTATAAGGTATTATAATAAATTTTGGTTTTAAATGGTCATATTTAAAAGAAATTAAAGATCATATTTTTCTAGTGGTCTCTATTCAATCCTGAAAGTCGTAATGCATTTCTGGCGGCAATCTTTTTCAACCCAAAGAACTTTCTTAGCTTTCATGTATTGCAGGTATGGTGGAAAAGACTTCTCACACTTTTGCTTCATCTGAAAATGTATGGTACCTTCATTATTTCAATAAAATATATTTTATCTATTTGTGACAGAGCTAGAGTAAAGGAGCAGAGCCTTCTGCCCCCTGATCTTTTCAGCTTGTCAATGGAAGGTCCTCCCACTCTCGACCGAAGCCTCCCTCCACTGTCTCTCACCCGAAGACTGGCAGGTTGATTTCAGTCTCCATGACTTGTGACTGTTCCTTGTTTTAGGGCTTCCAGTGTAGCTCACTTTTAAGTAATAGTTTCCCTCAGAAGCTGGCACCTGACCATAGCCCTCCAAGACATGGGGAGTGACAGAATGAAAACCCACACCCAGAATTGAGGCTTGGGATAACTGTGAGCTTGTTAAGAGAAGAGGATTAATATCTTCCCTTTCTCCTTTCTTTTTACACATGATTGACTATATTTTAAATTTGTTGAAAAATTTCTAATAGTATCTGAAACTCTGCTCTAGTTTAAGACATTTTTCTCTTATCTTTAAAATGGATTTTTTTCAAATCTAACACTTTCTCTGCCATATTAAACCCATGCAGTATTTTTCATTTTGGATATTTTCAAGTCTAAAATGTCCCAATTCTTTCCCTAGTTTCCATTCAATATTCTAAGAGTTTTATTTATTTTCTTTCAATTCTTGATTGAGCAATGTCCTTGGTGGGATTCCTAAGGAGATTTTGATTCCTGACAAAAAGAAACAGATTCAACTGTTCACCATCTTCTCACTTTCTGAGACATGGAAGAAAGACCAGGAAATACAGCAGTTATGCATTGGTATAAGTCAGAAGCAGCAAGCATTAGGACAAAAGCCAATATAGTAATATGGGGCAGAAGGAAAAATGGAGCTTACAACATTAATGGTTAGAAGATCTCTTATAAAAACCTATCTCTGGACATTTTAATAGATAAAAAAATACACGTTAGCGTCTGATCTGTCAGTTTCATTTACTTATAGCTGGAAAGTCCCTAATTGATAAAGACTACAGAGAAGAGATAGGAGCCAGGTCAGTGGGGTAGATCCTGCACTTGAAGTCTGGGTTTGAAGGAGATCAGCATGTGGAAATATTACAGAGTAACAGGAAGAGCTGAAACCCAAGTGCTGAAGAATACTGGCATGCAAGGAACTGATTAAGAAAGCAGCAGCTGAACCAAGGCATAGTCCTATAAAGATGAAGAGTGAAAGTGAAAATTATGCCCTAGAAATCAAAAGAAGAAAAGGTGGGTGTCAGTGTTCAAATACAGCAAACAAAGCTAATCATTATAGAAACTGAGAATGTGTCACCCCAAAATATGTCTCCTTAGCATAGGATTTTTTTGAACAGATTACTTTAAGAAACAGCACAAATCAAAGCTTTGCTGAATACATCTTACTGCTTTTTTGTTTCTAAGAAATTTTTCTTTGTAAAGGAAGCCTCTCTTCCATTGTTTCCCTCTCTGAGCCAGGAAAAAAAAACCACAATAGCCTTTCAATGAAAAAGTTGGTGGCTTAAAAATGTGCAACAAACTTTATTTTTATTTATCCTGGTTTCTCTATCCATCTTTCTGTAACTGGCCTCTCCCAAATTGATTTCTTTGGATATTTATCACAAGACCAAGTCCTGGGCTATCCTTCTGAGAATTGCCCATTCCTTGGACATCTCCCATGTTTATATGAAACATACATATTAATTAACTCCTGTTTTATGCTTTCTTTTTGCAGTATTGGGGATCAAACTCAGTGCCTTGTGATGCTAGATAAGTGTTCTACCATGGACCTTACTGTTATTCTTATCTGTCGTTTGATACAGCAGCTCATCTGAAGGCCAAGAGGACAGAGAAAATTACTTTTGCTTTCCTTATAAAAAGTTTCTGTTGAGTTGGGTAATATTAAGTTCAAATATTTTGGAACCAAATTCTAAAACACTCACCTGGTGACAGTTTGTTTCACAGCCACAGACTGGACTGTGCCACAGCCCTACTGCAAGTCAGGTGAATATACACGAGGCCATGAAGTCCTTCAATAACAAAGTGTTCTTTGGTATTTTTCAGGATATTTCTCCAAGTTCCATTCAAAAATGGCTTAAGACACAGCAGAAAAACTTCCCCATGCACTGCACTAGTGATTCCTTTGAAGCATTATTAAATACAGTTAATCACCTTGGAATGCTATTGAAGATAGCATCACTTTGACACTTTGTAAGCCTTGGTGTAAGTATCCAATAATGTTTTTGTCTGTGAATGAGTATAATAACCTCTAGAAATGGCCTGTTTTGGTCTAGGAATGGCACAGGATAGATTATTACTTTATGGTCACTCTGAGAACACTTGCATGCATTTGCAACCACTACCAACTCCTGATTCAGGAAAACTTGATCCAGCCATGATTATACCTGCATGGACCATCTTGGGAAACATCCCTCCAAGACAAGCTTGGTGAACAATAAATGACCTTATTCACTATGCAACTGTTCTCACTTAGCCAGTGAAGGAATATTTCCCTTACTGGATCAGTGCAGAGTTTGTGACTTGTGCATTGTGAGGCCTAGAATATCCATCAATGCCATACCTGTGACTAGTGAACCTGATGCTCTGGAATCCCATGATTCAGACTCATATAATCGTTGTTCTTTGCTTACCATACGAATGTGACACATGCCCCCCTTGGCTAGACAGCTAGGATATTCAGTTCACTCTTCCAACCAGCTGAGAAAACCCTCTTGTGCTTCCCTGAGCATTGCAACTTTAGGCCAATAAAAGAATTTTTGCGAATGGTCTTTTTTTGGCTTTTGTTTTTTAGCATGTGTAGATGAGACTGAATTGGTGAAAAGGAGACAATTGATCATGGTAGTGGTAGAGGCAGCAGCAGCAGAAAAAAGAGGGTGCTGAAGAGTTATGAGAATGGCCAGGGGCAGAGATGGCAAGGAGCAGAGGTAGCAGAGATGACAGAGGGTGATGGAAGTATACAGAGGGTCATGAAAAGCCAAACGCGACAGTTGTGGGCCCTGGTCACTAAAATGTTCTACCAAGTCTTAAGTCAAGAGTTCTAAATGCTCATGCCCTAACTTCTGCAATGCTAGTCATAGTGAGGACAAGAGACCTGGCTTTCTAAGCTCTATCACTCTGCCAATAGCCACTGGCAGGAGCCATGTTCCTGACACCCACGTTTGGAGGCTCTGTCACTGCTGTAGATAGCTGCTACCACTAAGTGATGCTTAAGAGCAGAAGATGGCACGTACCCACTGAGTGCCAGGCCAGGGGAAATCAAAAGCCACAGCCATGTTCTAGCCTGTGTAGCTACAGCCCTAAGTGTGTGGTCTCAAGAAGCTAAAATCACATGCCTTGAACATAGAGCTATAAGCCCACGTCTGTTGGCCTGGCCCATTGTCCTGTGGCACTTGAGGACCTGGGACTGCAGATACTGGAAGAGCTACTCCTATCTACCTGCAGTTTCTCTCTGAGTAGGACCAAAGGACCCTAGACAGCTGATTGGTAAGCATTTGAAGCCAGCTTTTCAGAATGGACACAGAGAATGCTAACTCTCCCCCAAACCTATGGTGTGAGCTGAGAAGATGCAAGACATCTAAGTCCATGGAAAAGGATTCCCAAACATGCCCCTACTCACCATCCAACCAGCATGCAACTTCGCTACTCTTCCTTTGCTTGAAACCTCCCCCAAACCAACCAGTGGGAGAGCTGGATTTAAAGTTCTACTCCTGCCTCCTGTCATCACAGTGGGCCTCATGAGTTTCTTTTTTCTCAGAAATACCACACTACAGAACAGGGTTCTATGCTTAGCAGGCAGCAAGCCTGACTTGCTCAGTATCACCACTAGTACACTTGTGTAGCTTGGTGTTGGTCCCAGAGATATCCCTTTGGAGACTTGCTCCATTTGAAAGTCCCATTCCAAGCGCTGGTTTTATTGATAGAGAAGCAGTGGAAGTTTTGTTAGTATGAAAGAGCATATTTTATAACTCTTAAAAGTGAAACTCACGCTTAAGTTTAGACTGACCTACCAAGTGGGTAACAGGACGGATTCTTCTGAATTTTTCACATTTCAAAGAACAGCACGATTCCAAGGTTCAGTGTCTGTCTAGTTCCCCGCAGGTGTGACACAGGCCCCAAGTGTGCTTTGAAGATGACAACAGGTAAGTGACACACGTGTTGGAAGAGAGCAAAGAGGACAAAATGAATGAAGGAAATGTAGCAAGGAAAGACACTCATTAAAGTGTTTCATTTTTCAGTCAATAATCAATCACATGAAAATATCAGCCTAGGAAAAGTTAAAGACAAGCATTTAATAGAAAAAGTAATGAAAAGGAGCTGCAGATGTGAACCGTGATTACAAGAGATGCAGGCCGGCCTTCAAAGCCTAACTCACCACTGAGGAGCCTTCAGAGCAGCCGGACACATTCTTTTTTTCTTTGTATGGCTTATGGAATTGGCAAGAATAACTTGAAAGGGGCCATAGGGTTTTAAAAGTCTTTCTTGCTTTTTTTTGATAATCCTTTTAACCTAACAAGATATATGGAAAATGCACAAAATAATTAGTAAAAAGTGAAAAGACAGTTATAAACAATTAAAATCCTTTCTGGCTCATTAGATTTTCCTTGTTAAGTGTGATTGATTACAAGACTGAGATGTTGACACCGTCTCTCAATTACCGCATGCATGAAACCATGAATCCAGGGGGAGAGTAACACAAAAGAACACAGACAATGTAGTTGTTAATAAGTACATGGGAATAAAATGCTCACACTCAAAATATACTCCACTGCTACTTTATGCCCACAAAAGTATGTGGGGTTATGTGAATTCTTTATATTTTCCAAGACATTCTTTACCACCACAAACTTTGTGTAGCTAAAGACAGCCATCTACATTGTATGTGTTTGGAGGTGGGGGGAGCTCGTGAGAGATGGGGAATTTGTAGAAGTTAAATAATTTTTACAAGTTAAGCCAGTGTGCCTATCCAAATACTAAGGATTTCTGTGAACATAGGCTACTTTCTATAGGAATTCCCTGTCTAGCATCCCCGTGTCCCCAGCAACTAGTTACAATCTTGCCACTAGTGAATTAAGATTATAACTGTGTCCACAGTATGGTGCCTTGAATATAAATTTCCCCATCAACCTCATGTGTTTTGAATACTCCGTCACTCTCTGGTGGGAATTTGGGAAGTTTTTGGAGCCTTTGGTAGGTGGTGCATGGCTGGAAATATTGTATCACTGGGGATGGCCCTTGAGGTTTATTAGTCTGATGACCTATTTTCTCCAACTAGACACCACCTGCTTATAGAGCCATGAGCTGGGACAACCTTCAGAACATCAACCTTTGGGAGGCATTTGAGATTCACATGATAATAGCATGTTTGACATGATCATATAACAAGTCTGTTGAGAGTAGAGTCTTTATATATGTGCTACCTAGTTAAATGAGTGGTCTTATACTATGGATCTGTATTCTAATAACTGATCATCTCACATATGTAGCTAGAAGGTCATACAGATGGGGCTAGTAATATTCATGGCATGTTTGTAAACTCACAGTTCTATTAGCATAGTTGAGTTAGTAAACCGAAATTAAATTTATACCATAAAACCAAGGGGAAGATTAATAGATAATATCTACATTAGAGAACGTAATTGAGCATTCAGGGGACGTGTAGTTAATTTTCTAAACAATGCCACCTGAAGAAACTATTTGCTATGTTATTACTAAGTCTAACTTCATTTTCTGTCACCCGGGTAGAACAAATACCCTCTTTCAACTCAGCTATGTTGATTATTCTGTGTTTCTATAACTTGGCTTTTCTACAAAATCTGTAACGAAGCTCACATGCAAAGGCATGGCAAAAGCATTCATTTGTACCCACTCTGACAAGCAGGCAAGTCCAGCTACTGATTAAAGAAAGAACTGGTCTCATTGAATGTCCCGGAATTTCTTTATCACTTGCACACAGCTGATCGCATCTGATTCTTGCACAGTAGGATAAAGCATACAACACCAACATAGGTGACATGCAACCAACCCCTGGGTATTTTCAAGGTGGAGAGGAAATCCCAGCCATGCCATTGTCTGCTGGTGTTTCTCCTAACCAACACTTACTGCATTTCCTACCTTGATTCTCTGACAAAGGAAACACAATGATATTCATAGTAACAAACATGATATTGTAAAACCTGGTAGCAGAAAATAATCTATCACAGATCTGGTGTCTTGTCACAAAAGGAAATGTCTGGGTGGATAGAGGTTGAACTAAAGCAGTGGAGAGTCAGAGGAGAGGAGAGGTTAGATGGACTCCTGGAGAAAGCAGAATTCCTATTTCCTCTCCATGTTCCAAGAACAAATAGTGCCTGGCAAATAGCAGAAATAACACATTTCAGTTTTGCAATTTTAGTCAGAGAACTAGTGTTCTCTATTGTTTGACTGAAAATGCAATGTTGGATTTGATTGAGTAAATTAATATAGAGTTTAAGATGGGGAAAGCAGAGCTTATGCTCTGTCAGTGCTACTAGTATGAATTTCAGCATAGCATGGTGTTTTTTGGCAGCTCTGTTTTTGAGAAAGTCAAAAAGCAGATGACAGAGGAGCTAAAATGCACATTTTTCCACCTGAGCCACTCAAGCAGGTGCTCAATGATCCATTTCTCACTGGCACACACATTGACTGTGAGAGGGAAGCTCCTGCCTTCCTTTATTCCTTGATTTGGACACTTAGTGAAAAACTTGTCTCTCAATCTGTTTAATAACCACACGACTATAAATAACATGGTCTCCTTGGGCATTCTGCAAACAATAAATAGAAGTTTCCAAGAGGAGTACTAAAAGTCAATGAACTATATTAATGCAGTGTAAAAAATAGAGTTGTCTGGTAATTGGGGGTATAGGGTAGGGGTTCATTGAAAATTCTTTACTAAAAGAGACTTTTATGAAACCCAACAAAATCTTCTTCTTCCCCTGATCACCAAACTTTAAAAGAATAAAGGTGGTTATGTAAAAATCCTATGAAAAGAGACAGGATCATCCACCAAGCAAAATTTGCTGGTACAGACAGTTTGGGTTAACTTTGTAGTAATTTCAGCCTCAAAGTAAATATAAGCCATATCTAAATCAATGTGTTATGCAATGTGTCTTAGAGTCTCTGCTCACTGCAGATTCTAGTCACTAAAGCAAGCCATTTAAAGAACTCCCGAACCAATAGCTCAAAGTAATGCAACCCAAGCTTAAGTCATTCTGACTTCTCTGGAACATTAACTCTAATCACAAACACAAAAGCTTGTCAGTGTGGTCCAGGGAAGATAAAACCATCAAGTACAGACAATTCAGTGAAAACGTCTGTGTTTATCATCAAGGTTATTAATCAATAATCACCAATCGCAAAAGCATGCCAGAACCCATCCTCCTGTTCTGCTTAGAGAACAACCTCAGCACTCTAAGTCTCCTTGGTCATATTCTGTACTTGTCATATGACAAGAAAATTCAATTTTTCCTAGCTTATTCTGCTTTTAATTTTGACACTACCTTCTGCACAGATCTAAAAAATTAAAAACTCTACAAGTTGGGAGTTCTGCATATGTAGTTCGCGATTCTTTAATATATCAAGGCTTTCAGTTGAATTAACTGAATTAGGCTATTAATAACTTAAAATAGTGACTTATACTATGACCTGAAATGCATCAACACAACTTATTCAAGGAGAATTATACACACAGGGACTGGCCCTCATTAGGTTCCTCTATATTGTAAAATTGCATCAACTCTACTTACTGCCAATTGCTTGTCAACGTATTTGGATTAGTGTTTAACAATGTGCTTCTAAAATTCTATATCTCTGAATTTTGACACAATGCAACAATGAAACTTGTGTTATATTATTTATACAAAAAGCTCAACTATATAATTTTGTGGAGTAGCAACTAAGAGATAATCATTTTACCTCTTCCAATAGATATTCAAAAAACTATTCTTGAATGAGACCAACCACCACAAAGTAGTAGTTATACTTGCTCTATGTTGCCCAACCCTTATAGTATGCAGTAGTATGTATGAAAACTGTTATAATATACATAAAAGTGTGTTTTTGCAAGCTGTCCCTTAAATGTGTTACCATATATGATTGAGGGTTTGGTTAGTAAATCTCAGTGCAATTCCTTTATGAAGACACATGATTTATTTACTAAGGAAAAATAACATTTCCTTAACCTAAATGTTTTGTTATCTTTTTATACTTTAGTTATTTGGACACTAAGCATGAAATTTATGGCCCACTCAAGCACATATGAAATGTGCAACACCACAAATTTTATAATAAACTTTAATTCTAAATGACATTTCTCATCATTAATTTTCTTTTTGGTCTACATTTATATTTCAGTATTGGTCTGACAGTTCATATTTTATGTTTGAAGATTCTTAAATCATTTTTGGAGCAATGAATAATATAAATAAATGAATATTATGCTAAGACCCATATTTACAAAAACATACTTATTCCATCTCCCACTGAATATATTTCCTATTTTAAGTTTCATTTTATACATAATGTACATTATATAGTTTTAACATTTAACATTACATATAATATTAATCATAAAAATAAAGTCAGCAAACAGTTAAAGAAAACATGCATTTCTCAGTAAGAAGTACTTAGAAGAGTACATAGCCAGAGAAAAATCTTATTTTCAGGAATAAAATCTTTCCCTAATGTATCTACTTTGTTAACACTAGCAGCTATGCACCACCTGCCTGGGTCGTTCCTAATCATTATCTCAGGCTGCATGAATAAGCAGTTATGGCAAAGTCTGAGAGTGGCTTTAGGTCTCACTTTTAGCTTTTTCTTCCCATTTCCTCTGATAAAAGTGTTTTTAAAAGTCTAATCTTGAGAGCCAAGAAATCAATTAACTTAAAAAATTGCTAACCCTGCCAATAACCAGTAATATGAATGAACTTTTTGCATTGCACCTGAATAAATTAATTGAGCAAACCTTGACTGCAAAATCCAGCCCTGAGAGAAAGATGTTTCCCTGTGGTAAGGCTCTCTGAAATGAGGGATGGAGACAGCAATGACGGATGGGCAGCTGAATGATCATGCAGTCTTCCAAGTGGCATGCAGCCCGGATGACATTATTGTTTGGTCCAAAGATACAAAAATGTATGAAAACTCCCTGCCATTAGCATTTCAGTGCTCAATGAGACTCTGTACCAGAAAGCCTTTCTATCAGGGGAAGATTATGTAAACTTGGGATAACAGCTAAAATAGAATAATAAGTGATCAAAGTATGACTGTAGAGGCTGAATTCTAGAAGTATACTCAAGTTGTTGCCTACAAAGAAAATGAGAATTCCATGTCATTTCAACATTAGTCTCAATGTCTGAAAGCTAGATAAGACTAGATCAGGAGGAACTAAAAAAGATATCAGTACTTTTGAAATACTTTCTATATGATTCTGCTTAGTGGTTATAGGCTACACCCTGTGGGCCATATCTAGTCTGTCACTTGTTTCTTTTCTTTTTTATTTAAAATATATTTTATAATTTTATTAAATATTGCATAATCCCTTCACACCACAATTTTTGTCTCCTCTACCCCATTCATGGCACCCCAATTTTCCTACTATTCCCTCTTCTATATTAATGTGGGTTTTTTGCCCTCTTCCATGACAACCAGGTGTTGAACTCAATATCATGAAGGCCTCTATCACCTTCTTCTATCAATAAAAATGTTTCATTGAGACAATTGAACAAGATGTTGTGGCTTACAATGTCTAAAACCTGTTCAATCTGGCCCATTACAGAAAAATTTTAATAACACCTGATATAAAATATGGTCAAATTTTTATGCATTTCCATCTAATGAATCCTACAGGCATCCTTTGATATTTCTTTCAGAAAATATTTGCAAGTGAGGTAGGCTAACAATACCTTAATTTATTAATCACAACACTTTTTTAATTTTTGACAACTTCCATAATTATAGATAAGAAACCATGATAATTACACCCCTTCCCTTATTTTCCCATTTCAAGTCCATCCTCCATTATATCCCCTCCTGATCTCAATCAGTCTCTATTTTGTTTCAATGTCATCATCTTTTTCTCCTATTATGAATGTCTTGTATAGGAAGTGACAGGCACTATGAAGTCATGTATATTGATGTCATTTTGTGTCTGGAATATTGCATTGTAAGCAACCCTTCTTTGGCTCTTACATTCTTTCTGCCACCCATTCCACAATGGATCCTGATCCGTGGAAGGTGTAATAGAGATGTTTCACTGCTGAACACTCCATTGTGTCAGCACTATGTTGCCTTTTGATTCATCCCAGAGGTCACCACCATAGGAAAGAGAAGTTTCTCTAGCTAAAAATGAGAGTAGCATTAATATATGAAAATAGATATAAGAAAAAATGCTTGTAATGGAAGTTTTGTAGGCATAATATATGCATTTAGCCAGACAATAGTAGGCATTACTTCCCTAGGGCCATGAACTCATCCGCCATATGTGTTTGACAAGGTCTTCAGTATCAGGCATGTATTTGCTCCCATTGAGCAGGCCACCAGTCCAATTAACTGAAAGCAGTTGGTTTCCCCCATAACAGATGTGCCACTATTGCACCAGTTGGTAACTTCAGCCTGGCTGGTTAATCTTAAGGCTTGCAAAGTCCATTGCTATTTACCATCCTTGATGCCCTCCTCCTCCAATAGGACTGCATATAACCATAGCTTTTTCCAGCCTTCTGTCAGCTGTTTAACAGGGAAGCTTCCAGCTCAGATCCAGCTTGATTTCCCAATGACCTCTACCCAAGTCTGTGGGGTCTTCAGCAATAGGGTCTTATCATCTCTTTATGGTGGACAACCAAGAAGCTTAGCAGTGGCCTGTAATATTTTGGGGGCCTCAGGAACCTCCCTGACCAATAACTCACTGGAAGGTATTTTATCCCTGGCACTGAAATTTTTCTAGTAACATCTATGGCTTCTGAGTGTGCCATTTTCCAAAGCAGTAGGTTTTCATATGGCTTATTCTTAACTTCTTAAGTGTTGATTAACCCTCCTCCCATCGTTCTTTATGCAATCCCTTCCCTGTCCCCACTTAGGCCATAGCACCCCAGTAAGCTGTTCATCTGTTTACACATATACAATACCCTCCCCCTAAGTCTCTCCTTTCCTCCCTCCCTTAAAAGCCTACTTTTCTCATTTATTGACCTCTACTGCAGATTTTTACTCCAACTCATTTGTGAATCTAAATATTTAGAGCAAGGATCCACATATGAGAGAGAACATGCTGCATTTGGCTTTCTGGTCCTGGGTTATCTCACTTAGTATAAATCCTTTCCAAATCCATCTATTTTCCTGGAAAGTTTATAATTTCATTTTTCTTTACCACTGAGTAGAACTCCATTGTATAAATGTACCACATCTTCATTATCTGTTCATCAGTTGAGGGACCCGTAGGCTGGTTCCATTCTTTAGATATGGTAAATGGAGGGGCAGTAAACATCAATGAGCAAATATCTTTGAAGTAGTGCCTAGAGTCGTTAAGATATATGCCAAGGAGCGGGATAGCTGTGTCATGTGGTAAGTCTATTTTCAGCTGTCTCAGAAACCTCCACACTGATTTCCATAATGGCTGTACCAGTATACATTCCCATCAACAGTGTAGAAAGGTTCCTATTTTTCCACATCCTCGACAGAATTTACTGTCATTTATTTTCGTGATGGTAGCCATTCTGACAGGAATGAGATGGAATCTGAGTAGTTTTAATTTGCATTTCCCTGATTGCTAAGGAGGAAGAACATGTTTTATGATATTTCTAGGACAGTTCTATTTCTTCTTTTGAGAACTCTCTATCAGTTCTATGGCCCATTTTTTGATTGAATTGTTTGATTTATTATTTAGTGTTTTGAGTTCTTTGTAAATCCTGGATTTTAATTCTCTGTTGGATGTATAACTGGCAAAGATTTTGTCCCATTGGGTAGGTTGCCTCTTTGCTCTGTTCAGTGTCTTCTGCTGTACAAAAGCTTTTGAGTTTCATGAGGTCCCAATAGTTGATTAACTATTTTACTTCCTGAACAACAGGGGTTATGTTCAGAAAGTAGTTTCCTATGCAAAAATGTTGAAGTGTTTCCCCTACTTTTTCCTCTCGCATTTTCAGAGTTTCAGGTCTGATATTAAGGTCCTTTATCCATTTGGACTTGATTCTTGTGCATGGAGAAAGAAAAGAATCTATTTTCATCCTTCTACATATAGACATCCAGTTTTCCCAGGACTTTTTTTTAAAGAGGCTGTCTTTTCTCCAATAAATATTTTTGGCATTTTTGTCAAAAATCAGATGGCTATAATACCTGGGTTTGTATCAGGGTTCTCTATTCTGTTTCATTGATTTACATATCTGTTTTTTGTGCCATTACCATGCTGGTTTTGTTACTATGGCTCTGTAATAAATCTTAAAAATCAAGTATGGTGATATTGCCAGCCTTATTTTTGTTGCTTTGAATTATTTTGGCTATTCAAAGGGTTTTTTTTTCTTCCAAATGAATTTTAGGATTGTTTTTTCTATTTCAGTGAAGAGTGCCATTGGAATTTTGGTGGGGATTGCAATAAATGTGTAAATTACTTTTGGTAAGATTGATATTTTCACGTTATTGATTTTTCTAATCCAACAACATGGGATGACTTTGTATTTTCTAGTGTCTTCTGCAATTTCTCTCTCAAGTACTTTAAAATTAAGTCTTCCATGTAGAGATCATTCACTTCCTTGGTAAGGTTTATTCCAGGTACATTTTATTTTATTTTATTATTTTATTTTATTTTTATTTTTATTTTATTGAGGAAATTTTGAATGGGAGTGTCTCCCTGATTCCATCGTTGGCCTGTTTGTTGTTAGTTTATAGGAAGGCTACTAATTTCTGTGTTAATTTTGTATCCTGCCATGTTGCTAAAAGTGTTTGTCAGCTCTCCCACCTCTTTTTTTGAAACAGGTTTTTATGTAGCCCTGAATGACCTTGAACTCTCTTTGTATCTGAGGCTGTCCTTCAGTGCTTTATCCTCCTGCTTCTCCCTCCCAAGTGCTAACATAACAGGTATGTGCTGCCACCCGTTTTTTCTTGAATAATAGTGTTGAGTATCCAATTTTTTCCATTATTTTAAAGACAGTTTTTCCTTATTGAAAAGGGTTCAGTTTGCTTTATAGTTCCAGAGAGTTCATCATGGTGGGAAAACGTGGTAAGAGCAATAAGCCAGTATAACATCATCACAGAAGCAGAGAGGAAGTAGAAAGGGAACAGAAAGCAGGATCAGACTATGGCACTGCTCCCCAGTGACACACTTCCTGTATCAAGGATCCACTTTCAAAAAGTTCCACAATCTTCCCAATTAGTACCACTATTCTGAGGACCAAGTATTCAGACGCATGAGACTATGGGGGACATCACACTCAAACACAACACTGGTGACAATTACAGTGTTTCTAGTTGCTATATGAGTGTTTGTCTTTCCTCTTTAGACTTAAATTCTCCTTGATTTTCTTTTCTTTTCTATGTTTTTCAAGGTTTGTAACATTGATATTTGATAGTTTGAGGATAGTATGTGTTTAATATCTATGCTTGTGTGTGAGGAGGATGCACTTTAGTTTATAAGCTTTTATGTTTTTACAACAAATTTGAGCCATATTATTTTGGACTGTTGATATTCCATCCCTTTCTTTGATAGTATGTGCCTAGAACAGCCTTATCCTGTCTTCCTTGTACCTTAGTTACTCCTTAATAAGTTTGCAACTCGATATCTCTTACAGTTACATTTTAGGTGGCTCACAACTATTTCTTGATTCCTTGAATTCTCTTTTCAACTATGCTCACATTAGAGTAAGCCATAGTATTAACTTTTAAGTTCAAGTCTATAGTTTTCATATCCAGGAATTATTAGTGAATTAACATATCATGTTTTCATGCTTTTTGCTTTTACTTCTGTTATGAATATCCTTTGTCCCACTATACTTCTGATTTAATCAAATTCTTCAAAGTAATTTTTAGATGTGAATCAATTATTTCCCTTGACTTAGCAGCAATCTTGCTTATTTTGGCCTACATACTTTGTCTTTGTTTTGTTTTGTTTCTTTTTAAGCCAGGGCCTCAATATATAGTTCAGGGTGGCCTTCATTTCCCTTTGTATCAAGGCTTGCCCTGAATTCATGATTCTCCTATTCCAGCCTTCCAAATGCTGGCATTACAAGCATATCGCACCACACCTCCTGACTACATATTTTGGAAGATTAGTTTACAGGCTTGTTTTAAATACAGTCTTGCTATTTTTGTTGTTGCTGCTACCATAGTTTTATCTTCTTCTACATAGCCCAGTTTTTTCTAGGAGTTCTGTGGTTTCCCTTAATCAGAATTCCTGCCTCTTGCAAAAGTGAGTGTGGTTGAATTTTGACAAACTAGAACAAGGTCAGAAATCTTTGCCCTAAGTCACTGAGATAAAACTATGCAGGCAATAGTAATGAGCATAAGACTCAGGAATCTTTTATTCCTGGTCACAGAAGTAAAAGGACACAGATAATAAAAGATGAACATATGACTGATCACTGCTCCTCTTTCATTGGTAAGCTACGCTACAGGAGCTACATAGTTTCCTTGGCTAGGCAGACAGACAGGGAAAAAGTGGCCCCCAGTATGTGATTATATTCTAACCAAGATGATGAAGGATGTGACAACACTTTGTCCTCCTCCTCGCTGGCCTAAATGAATTTTCCTGCCACCAGGCTGCTTGGCAGGCTTTCTGGGACCTGCACAGTACTGCATGCATTATGGACCACCGAGTGCCTTCTTCATTTAAGCTGATCGATCATGGCCTCTGGACAGTCGGGCTAGCCCTCCACTGGGACTGGGGATTATCCAGCTCTGGAATCCCCTCCTCCCAGAGGAGTCTCTTCTCTGCTTTCTTCTAACGTTGAAATAAACTTTATTGTTTTCAACACTTTCCTTCCTTTAATGCTTTAGTAGGTAGATAAAATGAACCTCCCAGTGCCCTGAGATGGCCTCATCATAATCTACAGACCATTAAATTATCAATCAGAATAGGCCCCTTCTTTCTCAGGATATGACCTCTATAAATCCCTGCCCTGTTCCAAGTCTCCCAGCTCCAGACTCAGATCACCACCTTGGTTGAAACCTTCTGTTATTCTTCCACGTCTAGTCTATGGAACACTGGTATCTTTTTTTATTTTAATATCTCTCTTATTTTATTTTAAATCTCTATTCTATTTTTAAAAATATCTTTATTGTCAATCTACTCTGTTTCATTTAAACCTCTATGACAGCTATGTTTTAGTTACAAAGGGAATTATTTTATAATCAAGGAGATACTGTAGTCATACACATTACATTACTAAAAAGCAATCACCCAAATGACATAGAATCCCATGATGTACCAAGTACTAGAATCAACTTCCACGTTGGGAGGTCAGGATAGGTAGGCAATGAGGGGATTCGTGATTGAAAGAAGCAAGCACAAAACAGTATTTCCACGATATTACCAACAGTTCTTATTCTAGACACTTGTTATAGATTGTATATAGAATGTCCTCTACAGACACACATGTGTGATTGGTCCTTAGCTGATGGTGCTATTTTGGGAGCTTCCTGAAACTTTAATAGGTGGGACATAACTGAAGTGTATAGGTCCCTTTGCGGAGACCTCTAAGGTATCTTAGCCTTGGACTATTTTCTGTCTGCCATTAAACTGAAGAAGCTCCACTGTTATACTCACCTGCTGTCATGATGTTCTACTCAAGTATGTGGGGTCAAGCAATCATAGACTCAATCTCTGAAATCAGAAGCTAAAATAAGTCCCTGAAGCTGTTCCTATCAGGTTTTCTGGTTACAATAAAGAAAGGCAACACAGACGATGCAGCCCTCACTACATAGATGCGATTACTTTAATAAAATTCAGCTTGCATATATATGTGATATGCCATTAAATGTTATATCAAAATGCAAAATTACATTTAGCCCATATAAACATTATATATACATGATAGGGTTTTTCTGTTTAGTGAATTTGAAAGCTGATCTTTAGCCCCAAGGATTCATGGAGGACACCTCAAGGCGAGTGCTTGCTTCCAATTAATTATAGATCAGTTTTGGTTTTCTTCTCTCAAGAGAACATTGTTTTTCCACACTTACAGCTACAGAATAAGAATAATTCTACTTCCAGGAGAGCAATTATGTAACTGTAACAGTTATTTTTAACTTCTTGAATCAATACAATAATCTTGGAGAGAGATTATAAAAATCACATACACTGAGAACTAGAAACATTGAAGAGAACATTCCTGTCCAATTCTGTTTTTCTCTTTGTCTTTTGAGTTCTTGATTATGGGTGTAGTCCCAGTTTACTTCTATAGGTGTGAGCCTGCCTGGGTCCAGGTAGGGAGCTAAATGGACGTTCATGTCATTACCCATCAGCCAACAAGTCCTTGTGCTGGTAACTGAGTCCCTGCCACTTTTCAAGCCACCCTACTGAAATTCAACCACTGTCCTGTACCAGTTCAACATCTCTATTCAGGAACGATTGTCAACGCTTTGCTCCTGGAAGACGGTTAGGATTGTGCCTTCTGAATGGCATTGCTAAGAGGAGGTCCACCCCAGCCACTCCTTCTCAGTAATGAATCTCTTGGTTTTACACCAATAGCCCCAATTTCCAAATCATTAAATTTTACCCACAGACTCAAATTGCAACCATGTTGTTCACTCTTCTCAAGCATTCTATTGCTGTGTTCATTTGTCCTAAATGCCTGCCCTGAAAATAAAAAAGAAAACACCATTACAAACACTACCTCCCCAAGAACTGACAGTCAGTTGCCTTAAGGCATGGGTTTTGTCAACCTGAGTGAGCACAATCAATTCTAAAGGCCATGGGTATTTCAAAGCTCAAAAGACATCTAAAAATACCATCTATAAACAGAGACCCCCATAAAAGAATACTCATATATAGTTAATATTAGCCTTTTTTTAGCCAGGAGGTCTGTTGGCTAACTTGCTAACTCTATGAAAAGATATATATATATATATATATATATATATATATATATATATATATATATATATATGTGTGTGTGTGTGTGATTTTAAGGCAAGAACCCCCTGAATTAAAGTGACCCTAGTTCTTCCAGTCTGGGTATATATTATATTTCTATATATAGTCTCCAGGAGTTCCTTCGAATATATAGACACTGGTCATTCATTTATCACCAAATTCAATATCCTCCTGAAGTTATATGTCTGACAGTTTTTTTTTTTTTTGGTCCTGTTCTTACTGACACATGCTTTATATAAAAGGATCGATCTTGAAAGGTCTTGCTCATGGTGAAAATTCATGCACCCATGTCGAAATGCCCATGTTCTCTGCAGGCATAAGTAATTGCTCACAATTCTTAAAGAGCTTGAGTGTCTCCTTAACATATCCCCATAGAGTAATTCAAGCAGCCACTACCTATTGAAACTTTCAGGAAAGATGTGTTGAAATTCAAAGTTAAACCTTTATAAATTAGACTAAAATGCGCAGTCACAATTTCGTCTTATTCAGAAATCAATAAATTTAAATAAAAACATACATTCTCCCTTTTTTCTCCCTATTCTTTCATGTTTCAAGTTCCTTACATCTCCACCATATGCAAATACATCCACCAAGTTCTACTTTACTGATTTTTCTAAGCCCCTCTTTCTTTATGACTGGGTACTGCCCCTTTGGCATCCTGTCACACGTGGTAGGGCCATGCGGGACATTAATGATCTAGGAGTCAGGGAATCAAGTCAGCCCAGTCAACTCTGTAGAACTGTGGATTGCACCAGCATCGGCCAGAATATGACACAACACCTGATACTTTCATCACTATGCTTCCTAACATTTTCTTTTATGTTTTCTCTCACTGTTATGTCTCTCTATGTCTTTTTGGCTCATTGAATACTGTTTTTACAGACATTTACCTAAAATATGTTTTACAAATAAACAAAATATTCATATAAATCCACACTTCCATGTAATGTTCAAATGAATAATAAATGCTTATCCTCTTGTGTTTAATATTCTTTTACAAGATAATTTATTCTAAAGTTATCTTTCACTTATCCACCACTTAGTTATTAATGTAATTTTACTAGCCATGACTGTATTACTTGTATTAAGTACCTTATTCATATAATCCTACTGTCATTACTGGTATGGGTAGTTAGCAAATAGTTTCTGAAATAAATACATAAAATAATTTCAATTCTCAAACTAAAGATAGTGGCACATAAGTATTGGGGATAATTAACTGCTGTACGATTGGCTATGAGGCCTGCTCAGTGGGCAGACACTCATACCTTGAGCTGAAAATGAAGTCAGATACCCATGCCTTGGAAGGTCATAGACCTTAGAGGGAAACCTCCACTGTTTGGCTAAATGATGTTATATCCATGAAGAAGCCTTTTTAAATGAATGTATTTATCCCCTTTGATCCATTCTGCTTTCTTGGTTACATATCTTGCCTCTTATGGATGGTCACAAATACCTGAGAGACCCAAGATGTGTCAAAATATCAAGACAAGAAAGCCAAGTGGCTAGCAAGGTATGAGTCCTCTCTGTCACACACACACCGGGGAACATTACGAAGGAAATGACATACTAAAGGTAAATGCTGCTCTTGCTCCTGGCCAGAGAACCATCTCCAGAGAGGTGGTGGTAGATAATGAGGAGACTCAAAACTCATCAGATAAGAAAATATTTGGCTGTCAATAGCTCAATGGCAGCACATCCTCCAAGGCTCAGGGAACATTCATGAAGAGGGGTGGGAAGGCATTGTCCTCTTCATGGAAATCTACTGGTACATTCATGGTCCCTGTATGATTAAGGATACCCCAACTATGGAGGACCCTCAGTGGAATGGGGGAAGGAAAGAGGGGATACAAGAAAATAACTAGATGAAAATGTGATCAACATGCCGTATGTCCATATATTAAATTTACCAATAAAAATTATATTACAAAAAAACTCTATGGTGGATTTTAGAAGAGGAATTCCCTAAAATTAACAAAAAGATAAAACAGAAGTAGCAAGAGGCTCCTTCTTTGAATATATCAGTTTTTCCCAGTGAAAAGAAACCACACTATTCCTGTGGGATTATCCTTTGCTGCCTAGATTCCAGTAAGGAGCAACGCATGAGAACAGAAGTAGAGCTTCCTTGGTTTTTCTCTTCTTACCTTCCCAAGCTGGGTCAAAGGGAAATGATAGCCCATGAAGGTTGGCAATGACCAAAGCACAGTTCTGGTATTGAAAGACCTAGAAACTCACTCTAATAGAATGGGTTCCGAAAGGATCTTTGTTCTTTTGCCTATGAATTAATGTTTTCAAGTGCAAATCAAAACAACTTCCAAATTAACAGTATTTGTCTCATTGAATCAATACTGATCTCCTCTCTGTTGGAGATTCTGTTTGTATGTTTCAGAAAGCATCAAGAACCAAGGACAACCCAATCCCACCACAAGAGGAAAACAGGGGTACCATCACAAGACTTGCTCATACAATGTATCTAATTACTGTCAATAAATATGGGGGGAAAAAACTTCCAATACAGAGCCTGTCAATCAAAAGACACTATTGGTAGCCTTTAGGTCATTGAACCAATCTCTTACCAAGATAGAAGAATAAATTTCAAAGTAACCTGTGAAGTAAAATGTAGAATATAACTTTCAGGGATCCAGAATGATGTCTTTTATTAATTTACCATAAGAATTCAGAATATACCATAAGATTCTGCTATGCGTTGTTTACCATGAACTTTTCCTTTGCAAAGCCCAAAGTAATTTTCAGCACCAAGTTCATGATAAAGCTAATATATATGCATTTTGCAGTTTGGGGCATCATAGATAGGCTTTCCAATTATTTTTTAGTTTCAATTAGATTGGTAAATTTCCCTGTAGCTCATCTAAGTCTAATCATATAATTGCATTTCATTTAAGTAAAAACGACTAGCTAAAAATATTTGCATAAAAAATAAGACTCAGATGATGAAAGTTTTCTCAAATTCTCTTTCTTAATAGTGCAAACAAGATTTCCAATGTTAGTATTCTCTGAATCATCAATGTTGGACCAAAGACGACATGAAATGTTGATATGGAATAATTAAGATGCAAACAAAAATACAGTGATGCTTACAAAATAGTGCTTAGTGGCTAGAAAACGAAATATTAGTGTTCAAATTCCAGCCTTCAGCCTTCGTAAGGTTCAGTATCTCTGAAGCGTAAATAGTGATTATACCTATCTGTTTAGAATGCATGACAGACACTTGATCTCTGTTGCAACATACTTGATGTGGGCTTTCCCCCCTTAGAGACTCCAAAATATGAAAACAATATCTCCTGTATTCTGTCACAGCTGGAGTCATATATTCAAGGCATATTCCACTACTTATTTGTATTTTTCATATACAAATGAAGCAACATCTTCTTGCTCCTTTTGGTGTAATACTCAAGTGCATGAAAGCAGTGATTTTCTTTTCTCCCTCAGTCTTATTCCTGTATGTAAGTACAGTTAAGGAATGTCAAATGGCCAGGGTAGGAGGGGTGTCCAAGACTATTTAAATATCTGACCAGTAACTTCCTCTCTAAAGGGGGAGTGGCTCTATTGGGAGCAACTCTCTGGTGTCTTCAGCCACAGGTCATTGTTATGTCTGTGCTACCTCACAGTCCTTCCGTTTTTAGATCCCAGGGCAGAGTTTGATTTTGGCTGAGGAGTTATACCAGTTGGGTGGCAGTAATGTGTTTGTGGATCATTCCTGTAAGCCCACTCTGTAACACATTTCTCAAACCTAAACTCCTCATTATCTATGTCCAATCTCTTTCTCTTTTACTCATCAGATAAAATTTACACTGAGTGCAATACTTTTACCTTAAGTAACTTTTAATACATTGAAAGTCATCTATGGTTTCACCTCAACTCCACTGATGTTTAGATTTCTATCCCCACAGATATCTTCGTGGTCTTTTCCCGTCTTTCTCTATAAATTTAGACAACCTCTGGTGGTTTCTATCACAACTACTTTTACTTTTCTTGGCCATTATAGCAATCAAATTGGACAACACACACTCTTTTACTTCTGGCTACTTTTGACCTGATTGTGAAGTTTAGGTTCATCCATGTTGTTTATATTCTGTTGTTATCTTTTCATTGCTGGGACAAACATCTGACTGGAACCAACTAGTGGAAGGAAAGGATTTACTTTCAGGCTTACAGAATCCATAAGTGTCATCATGGGAGAAGAGGCTGGCTTACTTCCATAGATCCATAGCAGAGAGGGAAAATCCAGCATCAGCAAGCACCAATATCCAGAGCTCACACTGGCTCTCCACACACCTCATAGAACTAGACTGAAGATCTGTCCCCACTGACACACCTCCTCACAGCAGGGCTCTACCTGCTGGAGACTCGAGTTGCAAGCTCAATCTTGTTAAAAAAAAAAAAAATACCCAGGCTATGGGTGACATGTATGCACATTGAAACTATCACAGAGTCTCATTTTCTTTTATTATTTTATACATTATCTTATTGAACAGCCATGCCAAAACTACTCCATGTATCCCATAGTTGGTGATACTTTTTTCCATTGTGGAGTCATTGTTAATAGTCATGCAGAGTCACAGTAAAACATTTTGTAAAGAATCTCCCTGGATAAATACCCAGGAGAAAAATTTCTACATGAAAAGAGATGCCGATGGTTTTTTAACAACAAGGAATGGCAAGTTTTCTAAAGTGACTTCACACTGTCCATTTACACAACTACTGGATGAAAGTTCTATGTTTTCCACTTTCTCTGTCACCGTTCACAATGGTACTGCTCTGGTAGGCATACCCTGATTTTAACTTTTATTCATTTGATTGCTAAGAGTTCTGAATATGAACCTTTTGGACATGCTATGTCCTCATTTGCAAATAGTTTTCTCTTGCTCTTTTGTTTTTATTGGCATGTCTTTTTTTTCTCTTTTATGCTGGGATATAATTAACTTTCAAATAAGAACTAACCTTGTATGTCTGCTAGCTTTTGACACCAACTTGATGGTTTAATCAATTCACTTAATTTATAGAACATTTCTCTCTTGAAATTTTCTGTCTTGCTCTCCTCACGGAACCTCCTCTTCCCAAAAGCAATCACATACATAGTTCTAACATAATGGATTTTTCATAGACTTCATAAAAATGATAATTTAAACGCTGTGCTTTTTGTATCTGGCTTCTTTGACATGTTTGATACATGATACAGTCCATCATGTCACTGCTCATATCATTAAAAAATTTCAAATCTTATTCCTTTGTTTAGGCATATTCCAGTAAGTCTTTCCATTCTTGATACATGATACAGTCCATCATATCACTTCTCATATCATTAAAAAAATTCCAATCTTACTCCTTTGTTTAGGTATATTCCAGTAAGTCTTTCCATTCTCCTATATGTGAATTTGAATGGTTTCAAGTCTTAAGGCATCATGGATAAACATAATAGAAGTTCTCTTGTACAATTCCTTTATAGGCATGTTTCAATTTATTTTGGGACAATAGGAAAAATAGTAAATAGACAATGAATAAATTAATTTAAAAGTGTATATTTAAATTAATATATTCAATGTGCATATCTCAGATAGTACATATATATTTTTATATATATGATATATGTATATATGTTATTGTAATAACTAAACCATTCTCTAAGTCAGTTTAAACATTCTATACTTATATATATGTCAGTCTTATATATATAAGTCATATATATATATATATATATATATATATATATATATATATATAAGTCAGTCTCTAAGTCAGTTTAAACATTCTATACTTTTGCACTGGTGGAGAGATATATCTCTCCAAACAGATAGAAAAGTACTTGTTGCTGGTATTCCATTGTGATCTCGTGATATCAGTGTAGTGCTAACTTGAATTATCTTATAATTATAGGTTGCATTTATGTTTTGTGAAATAGTCATTCAGGTTTTAAAGGCTTCAATGTTTTCACTGTTTGTTTGTTTTGCATGTTTGAAATAGGGTCTCACTACAAAACCCAAGTATGACCTGGAACTTGCTCTATAATCCAGGCTGGTTTAAATTTTGCAATCCTCCAGCCTCAGCTTTCTAATAACTAAGAATGCAGGCATGCACCATCACATGTAGGCAGTTTTTCAATTTTTTCTATTTTATTTATTTATTTATTTTATAAATTATATTTTTATTAGCCATACTTAGATATACCGCATGAGCAAATAATGTGGTGGTGTCCCCAATTCCCAGATTTCCCTTTTGAATTGTGTTCTTAAATATTTTTCTTCCTAACTTGGTAGGTTTTGATGATTTCTTTTAGTTTCAAGTCATTTTCAGATATGAGTGTTGAAAATGCTTTTCCATATAGATGCCTTAAAAGGAAATTATGTTTACAAAAGTCCATTTTGTTTGCATTTTTCTTTTATAGTAAGTCTATCGTCTGACAAGTAAACATTTCCTGCTCTAAAATGTCCTATTTGTTCATTTCTTAGTATGTAATAATTTTCTCTCTCATTTTCTCCTTTTTTTGCCTGTTCTCTTCTCTTTAGGTTTGCATTTGCTTAGATCATTTATCCTAAGCTTTTTCTTTTGCAAATTTATGTATTTGAATATTTTATGACACGTTTCCTTACAGGTATATTTCACACATGTTGATACACTCACTGTTTTTGTTAGCACTTATTTCTCGATAGGTTCTCTTTTCTATTTTCATATTGTGATATCAGCCCACAGGCTGGTTAAAATTGTGTCATTTTCCTCATGCTATTAGAAGATTTATACATATTTAATTTTTTACCAATTTCTAATTTAATGATATGTGGCAAACCAATATATCTCATATGATTTCAGTCCTTTGAAAATTAATTAGATTTAGTCAATGGCTAGTGAAATGGACCATAAACAACACTGGCTTATTTGGTGAGCTTTCTTTGTTCAGTTTTGGGTGTACTTTTCTCTAAATAGAAATTAAATCAGGTAGTATGATACTGTTGCTCATACACTTTACATGCTCACCAATTTTTTTGTCTATTTGTCCTCTTAACGACTTAAAGGGGAATGCTAAAACTCCCAAATGTTCTTATTTTCTTTCTGTTTTCCCTTTCAGATTTCTTCCTCATGTTTTTGAAGCCACATATGTCTCCATGATAAGATTATTTTTTGAAATATTTCTTTATCCTTTGTTTTTTATTCTAATCTTGCCTGAATTTTTGTTATAATCTGGCAAAGAAAGAATAAACATCAGCTTTGTGATATTTATTCAGAAAAGTATGTCATTTTTCATTCTTTCACTATTAGCCATTCTTAATTATATTTGTGCATATCTAGGGTAGATGGCATATCAATTCGCCATACTTTTATCATCTACACTGACAATCTTGAACTTCTATTTTCAGTGTTATTTCATATGTGTTAAAAATAAGATGCGTACAATGTGGCTGTGTCTGATATTTTGTTGTTTAGTTTTACCATCTTTTTAGTGTTTTTTATTCCTGTCCATTTCTCATTACAGTTATCAAATTGTAGTCTGGATCCTATTTATTTCTTCTACTTAATTTTCAGATGGGTAGACATTATTATTACTGATAAAAGTAATATATATGCATTGAGAAAGAGTGACTATAAGCTTTGCACTGTAGGTTTGAATGAGAGGCAACTGTAAGGGTTAAGGATTATTTTAAAATGTGCTTCCATACTCTGGCATTGCAGAGCTTTATGAAGAGCCACCCAAAACAATGAGAATGTGTAATGTAATGCCTGGACTCTGATTTTAAAATGTCACTTCTTATTGAAAGTCATCAGATGAGCACTGGGAAAATAAAAGGCAAGCCTATCACAAGGTACTCTCTCAGAAAATAAAGATATGTTCAAATTCTAAGGGAGACATGTGGAAAGGACACAGGAGATCAACTAAAGAGACATACATGGATGACAGGTAACATTAAACATCAAAAAATAACAGTGATAATTGTACTTAACATATTGAATAATTTTATAAAAGGCTGTGAGGGAGAAAGGGAACATCCTTACAGAATTAATAAAATATCAAATATTCCCTTTTTTAATATTTTATTTATTCATTTTTAAGCAGAGAGAGAGAGACAGAGAGAGAGAGAGGGGGGGAGGGAGAGAGAGAGCACCAGGGCCACCACCTTGTGGGTCTGGCTTATTTGGGTCCTGAGGAATTGAACCCGGGGCCTTAGGCACTGGAGGCAAGTGCCTCAACCACTGAGCCATCTCTCCAGCCCAAATATTCCCTGTTTGTAGCTAACAAAATATTAAATTTAATAAATTTAATCAATAAATGCCAAAAATCAGACTTTAAGAAAAAAGATTCATATTTAGATATATAATGAGACATTTCCAATCTCATTAACAGATAGCACATTTAGAAAAAAGCCAGTAAAGATAGAAAAATGTCTAAACAACACTATCAACAAATGTGACTGATTTTAATGTATAAAACACAATAACAACTGAGTAATATACATTAGTTTCAAGTGTACATGGAATATTCAGAGACCATATGCTCAGCCAGAAAGTATGTCTCCATAATTTTCAAATAATGCTATTAAATTAGATTCATTAGCAATAAGATATCCAGAAAAGTCTCAAAATTTGCATATCCACCAAACATTTCAAAATAACACATGGATCACAGAAGAATTTACAATTTACAACACAAATTATAGAATATCCTTATTGTAATGAAGATACAAAACAGCTAAATTCATTCAGTAGAAGTAGTGATTAGAATTCTATATCTTGAGGACCTGGAGAGATGACTCAGCAGTTAAAGGCATTTGCTATTGCAAAGCCTGAAGACCTGGGTTCAGTTTCCCAAGACCCTTGGGAAAGCCAGGCCCACAAAGTGGTGTCTGCATGTGGAGTTTGTATGCAGCGGCAGGAGGCCCTGGCACACCCATATTCACTGTCTGCCTCTTTCTCTTTCTTTCTCTCAAGTAAGTAAATATTAAAAAAAAAGAATTTTATAGCTTGAAATGTTTGTGTTAGAAAAGAAAGTTGCTCATAGAAGGAACAAAACCCCTACTTTAAATAAAGACAGAAAAAAGTGAAAAATTAAACTCATAGAAAATGATAAAGATAATAGAAGTGAATTATAGACACACAATATTTCCATGAAATAAGTATCAATCAAACACCAGGGAAATAAATAAAAATATCAAAAAATGGTGTTTTGAAAAATAAAATGTATTAACTCCTAGCAAAACTGATAAATGAAAAGAACAAATTACCAATATTATGAAGAGAAGGTGAGATATTCACAGATCTGCAATAGCTATGAAAAGAAAAACCTAGGGCTATGATGAACTTTGTGCTACTAGTTCTGTTAAAATGAACTTAGGAAGTTTCTTAGGAAGAAACCGCCAACTAAAACAAACACACGAAGAAAATAACAAAAGATAAATTTACCTTATATTAGCTAAAGAAAATTATTTTTGTTTAAAACTTTCCTATGGAGTATTCCCAAGTCTGCATAGGTTTTCTGGTGAATTTGGTCAAATGTGTGATGGAGAAATAACACTAATAATCTTCAGCACCTCCTTAGAAGAAAAACATAAGAAAAAGAAAGAAAATTCCTCATTTAATTTTTTAAGTACAATAAAGCCTTGATACTAAAATCTGTCAAAAATTACAGACAAATAAAAGAAAACTTTCATAATAAAATTTTAACTTAATTCAAACTAACAGATTTTATTTTCATGATGTAAGTTATTTTAGAAATCCAGTATTGTTTTTATATTTGAAAATCAAATAACATCATTCCCCATATCAATTGCCATATGATTATTGCACTAAATATAAAAATATAAGACAAACAACTCTTTATGGGCAAAACATAATAAATGAATACAATTAATACAGAAAAATTCTTCACTCTGATATGAGCATCTAAGGAAAATAAGTACAAGAATCAACACCTAGTGAGGTATGAGTCATAAATTGGAGATATTCAACACTTCCATCGGGAAGCAGACCAAGATGCTCACTCTCTCCACCAGTTACATGATTATCCAAATCACTTCCAGTGCAATGCTGCAGAGGAGAAAATGTCTGTACTGGCTGTCAAATCATTCCTTCCATCTCATGCTTTCAAAGGCAAAACTACAATAAGCTTACAAAAGAATGTAAGAACTCATAAGTAAATTATAACCTAACTCATTTCAGGTAGAGGTTAGGCAGTCTCTGTGATGGCTCCCCATAATCCTTCCCCCAGGTGCTCAAGCTTCTATTTACCTCTGTATTCTCTCTCTTTCTTTCCCTTCCTCTTCTTCCACATTCTCTCCCTCTCATTCTCCTTCTTTGTTTCTTCCTCCCTGTTTACTTAGATCTGAGCACATACCCATCTGACTTATTGAAAACTTTTGTGAGGACTTTAGAGACACCCATACAATGCCCCTGTCTCAAGGTCTTTCATTTACTGTATTTGTCAAATCCTCTTTGCCACATAAGGTCACATACTCGAGGGACCCAGGAATTAGATTTGTCAAATCTTCTTTGCTACATAAGGTCACATACTCGAGGGACCCAGGAATTAGGATGCGTAACTTTCTTCATGAAAGCAGAGGCTATGTTGCTGTGCCTACTACAAAGGTATAAAAAATGGGCTTACAGATCTGAGATTTGGGTTTTAAGGTAACTGACTTCTATCTTAGATTCCCTCCCACATTATGCCACTCTGCTAGTTCAAGAGAAGCCATCGCCATGATGATCTTTGTTCTCCTATGGAAAGGTCCATAGCAAGGAACGGATGTCTCAACCATATCCAGCAAGATCTTGAGAGAACATGCTCCCTCTTTCTGACCTTAAGATGACCACTGCCTTGGCCCCTGCAGTGATCACCTCTGTGAAACACCTACAGAAGAGTCCCAGGCCATAAATAATGTAAAATAAATATCTGGTATTTTATGGAGATATATTGGGGATAATTGGTTATGCAAATATAAATAACCAATACATTTTGAATAAATGAAATGTATTCCTATATTCCAGAAACAAATAAAGGGAAACAATAAATTTTAAAATTCCAATTACTATAATTTCAAAATTATTTAGACATAAATATTAAAAGTATATGTAAGAATTGTGTGCTAAAACCTGCTTGAGAATCAAATAATAAGAGATCTCTTTTCCCTCATGGCTGCCCAGCAGAGACATCTGAATCTCCAGGCCTACATAAGGCCCCCTTACCAGAGCCACCAGGGTGGTGGTGAGGGGGCTGGGGCTGCTTTCCTACATGAACCTTTTTTCCTCGTGATTGGAGGCCTCTTATATTTTCCCTTTTTTCCTTGTTTGGCTGGCCAGCACAGATCCCTTGATTTCATAGTCATGAGGCTAAAACCTCTCCCTTGTGCTCTCTCCTCACTACTGGCTGGAGATCTCTAACTTTTCCTTTCCTTTTAAATAAAGCCTGCCACTATACTTAAAAAAAAAGAAATCATACTGATATAAACAGATATATGATAAGAATAAAATATAATATTTATGATTTTTGGCAAAGATAAGGGCCTGCTTTGTTATATATTTAGACCATATCTAGCTGAAATATGTTAAAAGATATGTTATTTTTCTTTCATAAGTTCTCATCATTTTTAAAATTTGTATGTATCTTCTAGCATTTAGAAATTTTGAAATAGCACCATAAACATTTTCTGTTTTCTGTACTCAGATTTAAGAACTATTTATATTTACACACATTTACTAAATTAGTCTCATTCATAAAAGTTTCATGAAGACAAGGGCTTTGCTGCTTCTCCTCCATTGCTAGACACCAGCTTCTAGAATCGCCTCTGCCATCTAACAGAGCTTCAGCAAAAGGTGGAATCAACCAGGTATCAACTCTGTAACATTAGGGGCTAAGAGAAGAGCTACACGTGACCTTAGGAAATAAACTAGTAGGTTCATTTGCATAAGCTGTGAGTCAACCAGTCAGCAAAGCCCTTTGATATTTTGCAGAGGTCCATAACTTCAGCCTTAGTTTGGGATCTAAAACTTCACTTTCCCCTTACATCACACATTAGCAAACAAGGACTCGAGTAGAGAGACATTGGTGAGGCATACTGCACATCACAGGGGCATGTTCCCATGAGCCTCAACAGACAACTCTGATCCACTCTATACAAAAGCCTGCACCCCTGTCAGTGAGCATCACCTGAGCCACTGGGGTGATCAAATCTTTGGTGCATTTTCTTTAAAAATGCATGCCTTACCATCATCACATGCCTCTTCGACCTCACTCTGTAATTCTCTCTTTAGAGATCATAATTTATAAATACATTTTGTGAAGAGGGGAAATCCTCAGAGAGATGACAAGTCTAAAGCCCATGAGAGCAGAGATCGTGTCTGGATGTCTTCACCCATAGAGCTCCAAACTAGAACAGCACCAGCCCCATAGTTAATAAATGCTTGGAGATAAAGTCATCATTCAAAGTAAATTCTGGAACTGGGCTTTGCCATAGTTATCTGACTCCAGATTTAGCAGCATTCTATTATTTCAAATATAATTTCCTAAAGATCTGCATGCTCCTGTTGCTTAGAACCATTTTATCGAAATAACCTCCAGCTTCTGCATCTCTACCTCAAACAGAATAAAAATCCACCTACTCACCCCTTTCCTTCTGCTGGCTCTAATAACATTTTGGCAGCTCTACCATAACCAACAGAAACCTTTTAAATCTTTGCACATGTTAGCCTGTCTTTGCAGTCTGAGAAGCTCTAGTTACTGTCGGCCATATTAGTCTGCCCTTCCCTGAGGTTAGTTGTTTTAGTTTGTTATTTCTGAGATAAGATCTTATTCTGCAGCCCAGGCTGGCTTGTAACTCACTAAGTCACTCAAGCTGGTCTGGACCTAGGGGCTTTCCTCCTGCTTCAAGTCTCCAGGTGCTGCAATGACAGACATGAGCCATCACTCCCCACTCCCAACCCTTTAGGTGGGCAGCACTTTCCTTTTATTAGGCTTGCAGGAAGATACTAATTCAATTCTTTACCTTATCATGCATAGAAATATAGGAATCTTTTCTACTTTGATCGTCGTTATACATTAGAATATAATGAGTTTCCACAGAACTTCAGCATCTCACATAGATTATAGATTGAATAGGATAAAAAGACTATGCCGAACGCACATTTGAAATGTGTCTTCCCACCTCAGTTAACCCTCTTGTCAACATCTTTACAGAAGGCTCAGATGTGTTTCTCCTAATTTATTTTAATTCCTGTCAAGTTGACAATCATGATTAACCATCACAGACTAACTGGAAATAAGGTGCTCACACAGATTAAGAATGGGTCCAGCTCACTTTCTGGAAGCCTGTTCCATTTCTTCCTCCCTACACTGAAATCATCTCAGGAGGACACAGGCACTTGCATCTTCAGAGTAACATATTCCTCAGTGTGGTAAGGCTGGACTTCTAGGGGCAGAAAAGTATGTGTGATTCATTGTTATTCCTCTCCTTTCTACAATATGCATAAGCCTAGCTGAAAGGAGGTGAATAGCAGAGACTTCAGCTAATTCACAAGGGTCTTGTTGTAGAGCTGAGACTGCAGCCAGCCCATAATAGTCATGGCAGGGAGGAGAGATTATACTTAAAAGGGACATGGAAAATAAACAAGACATAAAAACAATGAAATCTTGTTATTATTTGTTAATGCAACATAACCTGGACTATTGTGACTCATGAGGGTCAGGAATTTCTTGATGCCCCTGGGATCTTGCTAGAAATGTAACAGTTGACACCCTGTGATGTCAAATAAACCAGGGACGTCACTGGTTAGACTTACATCAGTGAACTGAAACATCCTTGCAGGGAAAGAAGAGAGTAAGCAGCTAGGTGGTTGTCGTGGTCAGCCACACACAGCTGGGATGAATCTTCAAGCCAGGCAGTTTATGGGAGGAAATGATTTATTTAAGCTACAGATCCAGGGGAAGTCCCATAAAAGTGAAAGAGGCTGGTCCTCTCTCACAGGTCCACGCAGAGAGAAAAACCCATCACCAACACCACACACACACAGCAAAGAGGCAGGGGGCCAAAGAGAATTTCTTCTCCTTTATATAGGTTTAGGGTGGGGGTCTTACAACCCTTCCCCAGACTTAATGGCTTCCTGAGTCTCTGGAATTTCCTTCCTGCATGGCCCACACAGGAAAGGATGTTTACATCCAGCTTCTTTGAGCTTCTTTACATCCTGTCCACTACTGAGAAGCTGCCTTCCTGTAAACATCCTCAGAGACCCACCCCAGAGTTACCTAAAAGGTCAAGTTGACAACAAAACCTGACCATCACAGTGGTCATGAACCGTTTCTGTACACCTACTTTAACAATGACTGCCTTAATCATCCAGAGTCACTCAAAGCTCATTTCCAAGCAAACACAGTCTGGTCTTCGCTGATCAAGGACAACGGCAAAAGATATCATGAAGATTCCTCAGAAAATATGATTATAATTTTAATGCATTGGGACGTTCCCTCATTTCACATGATTGAAAAAAAAAACTTTCCTTTTGAACAAAGTCTTACAGAGCAGGATTAATAAAGAACCAGGACTCCCTTTTTATTAGATCATCTGTGAAAATAATACAAACAGAAAATAATAAAGCAAAGCTTAAAGATGCATCAACATGTTATATAAGACTTTTCAAAGGGCTAAAAGGTAAAGTAATGGAATGAGAGACAGTGGTCAATGGGCTTTACTAATTAACCACATCAATAATTAGAAGTCCCCAGTGAGGTGAAACTAATGACTGAATTTCAAGATCTAATATATCACAATGAAGTATAATTCTTGCTTATGTGGTATTAGCCTGGTATCAGTGACATAATTTAACTTTCTAATGACCTTTTCATTCAGATGTGATTAATTCCATATCAAGGCATTAGCTCATGCAGTGAGCATTAATGCCACAGTAGATATTATAATTACCCAGCAGAATCAAGGCCTATGAGCACTCAGAATTACAATAGAAAATGTCATCATTTGGAAGTGCTTCTGGCATTGGGAGACAGATATAGTGCAAAATTATCTATTATCCATGCAGTAGTCAAATACCCAGGAAAAAGAGGATAGAAAAATTGCTTATCATCGCCAACAACTTCAAATTGCACAAGTTATTAGTGATGATACTCTAAATAACTAGATGGTTTTTTTCAAAAAAAAAATTTCTTTATTTCTTTTCATTTATGCATTGGTTCCTAGCTGTTGGCTGGTTCATCAACCACTGGTCATTTGTTACCTCCAGGGATGTTTTAGGCTGAGAAAATCTCAGGCTTGTAAAGCTGCCAAACACTTCAAGAAATCACCACTCTATTATTGGAAAAAATAACAGTGTTAAACCAACAGGTATTGGGGATTTTCAAAGAAGCACAGAGCATGGATATCTAACAGTTCATAATGGAAAGTATTTCCCAGGGAAAATAAAATGCATATTCCATTTTTAAGGTAGTAGATGATAAAGTTTTCAAGGGGGCTGAACCAGATTCAGAATTGTAAATATCTTCACACAAATTGCTATCTCAATGTCTACTTTCCTGAGTAACTACATATTGCTTTACCTACTTAGAAGTTACAGTGATTTTCTCACCTGATCCTGCAACAGTTCAGAGGGACTGCATAGACTACATCACTCTCCTTTCATGGAGGAAGATACTGAGCCCAGGATCTAGCACAATGATTTAACTGAGGCACTACCTTACCAATTCAAAACCCGAGGCCCTGAATCCAGCTGTTCAGGAGGCTGAGGTAAGAGGGTTTCGAGACTGTATCTTGCCTGGACAATTCTTGGTCAGAATACTGAAGACCCATATCAACTATATTCTTTTGTACCAGTTATATCACTGGTATTGTTATCAGTCTCTTCTGGGCTATGCTTTTCATACTACTTCAAGGAGTCATTATAGCACCAAATAAAATAATGACTATAGAAGCCTTCATACCTATAATCCCAGTACTCAGGAAATGGAGGCAGGCGAATGGCAAGTTAGTGAGGCCAGCATGGACTACACAATAAGTTCTATAGTGAGACTGTATCTCAAAAGGAGAGAGGGGTAGAGATAAGCCAAATGGGTGCTTGCGGAAAGCCCTGAGTTTGATACTCAACAGTGTATAAATCTGGCATGGTGGTACAGTCGCGTGATCCTAGCATTCAAAAGTAGGAGCAGGAGGATTGCAAACTCAAGATCATCCTTAGCTACACAGTCAACTTGGGCTAAATGAAACCCTGTATTGAGATGAGATGAGAGAGAGAGAGAGAGAGAGAGAGAGAGAGAGAGAGAGAGAGAGAGAGAGAGAAAGGAGAGAGAGCGATCTTATCCTATGCCATGTCCCTCTCTCATTTTCTTGATTTCCAAATCAAAATCATTTTTTAATTTGTTCAGAAGCTCATTATTTGCCGAGCTACAATAGAAAGAAGTTTGGTCCAGCCTCAGCTCTATAAGATGGTGGGAGGTTCCCCTTCTATTCTCTGCCTTGCTTCTCCAGCCTGAGAGATTTTGAGAATCTGGTTCAAACCTTTCTTCCCAATGGGATTTCTTAGCTGGGCTCAAGGGCATCTTAATTGCCCTGCTTCCTTGCAGGTGTGTGTGTCTCTGCATTAAAGAATTTTAAAATATGTTGAAAAGGCCAGTTGTTAATGAGGCTATTTTGCATTCTGAAAAACATGAAATTGTAACTTTTTGAATTGCCAAGCACGGTACATGATATACCCATCAGGCCGACTTTGATATGGGAGTATTTAGTGTTCAGGGAGGGCTTATAAACCCCAACTTTTGGACTCTTGACTACTTTTAACAAAGAATTAAAATTAACAGACGGAGAAGGATAAATTATAAATTACTGAATATATTTAGGGAGAAATTATGAATTGTGAGGTTTATTTTGGGAAAATCTGTATCCAGGGAAAGGCTGGTGATGTGCTAGATTGGGGAAACAGTAAGGGGCACTGCAGTCATTGCGATTGAGACAGGATCAGACACTGAATTTCAGTTCTGCTAGATCAAGTGGGGGGACATCCCCTGGTTCTCTCCCCTTGGATCTTTCCCTAGAACTGCCTGGCTCCTCTATCTCCCTCACCTTTATTCTCAAATACCTCCTGACACGATGTTCAATGTTCCAGGCAAGGCGCAGGGAAGCTTTCAAGAAGGGCTGCACGCGAGGGGATCCTGCTGAGGGATTGGCCATTTTACTTGGCAATGCGCCTTTCTATGATGCTGTGCCTGTAAAGCTTTTTCAAACATCTCAAGTGACTTTGCTTGCCTAGACTTTCTTTTTCTTTTTTTCTTTTTTCTTGTTTGTTTGTTTTTGAGGTAGGGTCTCACTATAGCCCAGGCTGACCTGGAATTCACCTCGAACTCATGGTGATCCTTATATCTCTACCTCCCAAGTGATGGAATTAAAGAATTTTAAGTATATTACTACTGTTACGGTTGTACTATTGCTTTGGCTGCTCCTCTCCTCTTCCGACCTTAAGCTGCTACTGGTACATATTCTAGGATAAATTACACAAAAAATAGTATGAACTACACCGCATGCTTCGTGAGTCTGTGTAAGATTATGTTTTATAATAAAAAATATCTTCATTTGATACAACTGTAAGTTCTTCTGTTGAGTAGTTTTAAGGACTTAGACTTGTAACATCTAGAATCACCTGGAAATTGGAGATAGAGAGTATATTATTTGTTTAATTGTTTTGGGTTTTTTTAAATTTTATTTTTATGTATTTGCAAGCAGAGAGAGATTGAAGAGAAACAGACAGAGAATGGATGTACCAGGGCCTTCAGCCACTGCAAATGAACTCCAGATGTACGCACCTCTTTCTGCATCTGTTCCTTGAGTACTAGGGAATCGAACTCCGGGCATTGGGCTTTGCTAGCAAAAGCCATAACAGCTGAGCCATCTCTCCAGTCCTTTTGTGTTTGTTTTGTTTTGTTTATTTGTAAGCAGAGAGAGATAGAACAGAAACAGAGAGAAACAGTACATTCTTTTTTTTTATTGTCCATAATGAGTTACATTATTCAATGGGAAAACAATGAGTTGTTATCCCCCATTTCCCAATGCCCCGCTTCCCCATCCCCAATTAGCTGGATATCCTCCTCTGTGGGCAGTCTGGATCAGTCCTTGGGGCATGGGACCACGGATAGCCTAGTACTCAGTCCGGTTCTGCTGGCCCTAGTATGTTGTTACTGAGGGGGGGGGGGCATGCCTCTGGATATTCACCCCCACTGCGACTCTAACAATCTCCCCCCCCTTTCACTCAGTTCCCTGAGTTGTGGTGTGTGAGTATTAAGGCTGCTTTATTGTTGAGAGCTTAGGGATCTTTGTACTTCTGCTTTAGGTTGTGTCGAAAATCATCGGTGTCTGTCTCACTGACTTATCCTGTGTTGACTGAATGGCTGTGGCTGTGGGTCCCTTGTTCATCCCATCATTCTCTGCAGGGTTCCATATGAATCCTGCACGGTATGTCTGGGGTGGCTCATCTCTTGCCAAGATGTCAGCTATCAGCCTGCAGTTCATTGGTAGGGTTGGGTGGGACTCAGTTCTCGCCTTGCATTCTGAAAGATACAAACACAATCTCCATCAGAGAGTGAGATCAGTATAGGTTTAACTGAGATACACATTTCTGAATTAGCTATATTCTATTTTAGTAGCTGTCATAGTCAGCCACACATCACTGGGATTAGTCTTCAAGCCAGGCACAATTTGGGGGAGGAAAGAATTTATTTGTAGCTATAAATTTAGGGGAAGTTCCAAAATGCAAAAGAGACTGCTCCCCTTTCACAGGTCTGAGCAGAGAGAAAAACCCATTACCAACACAACACACAGAACAGCAAACAGGCAAGAGGGATGGGGGGTGCACCAAGGAGAGAATTTCTTCCCCTGTATATAGGCTTAGGGTGGGGTCTTGCAACCCTATCCCAGACTTAATGGCTTCCTGAGTCTCTGGATTTCCTTCCATCACTGTCCACATAGGAAAGGATGTTTACTTCTAGCTCCTTTGAGCTTCTTTACATCTTGCTCCTTGCCGAGAGGCTGCCTTCCTGTAAACATCCTCAGAGACCCACCCAAGATTAGTTGAAAGGTCAAGTTGACAACAAAACTTAACCATTACAGTCCACCCCTTGTCAACTTGACATCAAACCATATCTCCTTACATCATGTTTAATTCCTAAATGAAGATAGTAACAAGATCATAACTCCGCCTAAAATTATATAACTCTCCCACATACAACTGCAGATATGTAATCTCCCCCAACATAAGGCAAGGTCCCGGAACTGTGAGTTTTGTAAACCAAAACAAGTTATATGCTTTTAACATATGATGGCACAGAGCAAACATTTCCAACTGCTATGAGGCATAACAAGGAAAGACTGGGCAAGGCAAACTCAACAAACATCAGCAAACATCCACATCTGCAGTTCAAGTTCCATACCACAACTGGTGACTAACAGTCTCTGGATTTTCCGATTCTGTCCCTCCAGGTTGGCTGAGTACCTGGGGAAACTTCCATCCCAAGCCAACAGCACTCCATAGTAGCCCTTGCAAAGTCCTGTTATGCCCAAAACATCTTCAGGTCTCTATTGCAAACCATGGTCCACCTTCCAATGGCTTCACTGGCCAATCAGGGACTTCACGCAGTGTTCCAAATACCACATCTCAGCAGCGGCTCCTGGAATCATGTGCACTTCATGACCCACTCCATGCATGCATTCCTCATGCTTCCAAAAGCAATACCAGGTATGCAGGACACAGCCATGTTGTTAATTCAGGGACAAAATAGATGTGACTTTGAAGAGCAGATTCCTTTCTTTCAGCGATTTATTTTCCAAAGAGTTTGCACAGTCCATCATTCTGTCCTTCCTGAGTGGAAACACCTCAGGCATCTCTCCATTGTTTCAATGTAAAGCAGTTGGGCCATAACCAAAAGCAAGTCTCTGCCAGTAAGTTAATTTGCCTTGAGGTTTTTCCAACTTCAAATCTTAAATCCTCAGTCCCATATCCTTAGCCAAGCACACAGTCCATTACTTAAATTTAACCTTGGTCAAACTCTCTCGGCATGGGCAGTAGGAAGCACCCACCCCTTGGCCCAGGCACACACTTCTATTAAGGTTTTCTGCAGTCTCTCCTTCCCCTAGAAAGTTCACAAACTAAGCCTCCAATTGCAATTTTCTCTGCACTGAGCATTTCCAAATTCTCACCAGAACAGTCTATAAAACTTGGCTTACTGGTCTCGAAGGCATCTTCAGTTGCAAATACCAAGTCCATGTCCATTCCTCCAACACACAAGTTCCAGAAGATCAAAATCCACATGGTCAGATTCATCTCAATGAATCACCCTACCCCCGGTACCAAATCTGTCCTAGTCAGCCACCAGCCCCTTGCTGAGAGGCTTCCTTCCTGTAAACATCCTCAGAGACCCACCCAAGATTACTTGAAAGCTCAAGTTGAGAACAAAACTTAACCATAACCGTAGCCTCTCCATCTATCACTCGCATAGAGCATCTCTCCTTGGGGCCCGAGAGTCTGGCTCCCAGTGCATATAACTCTAAGTCCCCAGTTCCAGTCAAGGGCTCCCCCTCACTAAGTGGGATATTTGGCCAAATTTAAAATTGAGGTGCTATAAATATAGTTGTACAAAAGTTTCTGCATCGAGATGTGACATCTTGCGGGTAGATGCCTAGTAGAGGTATAGCTGGGTCCATTGGTAGTCCATTCTGTCTAGGAGTCTCCACACTGCTTTCCATAGCAGTTCAACGAGTTTGCCATCCCACCAGCAGTGAATGAGGGTTCCTTTTTCCCCACATCCTCACCAGCAATTATTGTTGTTGGTTTTCTTTATGATTGCCATTCTGACTGGAGTAAGGTGGAATCTCATTGCGGTTTTTATTTGCATTTCCCTGATACTTAAGGATGCTGAGCACTTTCTCATGTGAATAAAGGCCATATGTGTTTCCTACTCTGTGAATTCTCTGTTGCAGCAGGCAGGGGTGTGGTGAGTGGGGATGGGGATCAGGGGGTAGGGGGGCGAGGCTCGGACTGTAGGAGCAGGTCCTGCCATCTAGGCTTTAGTACTCACAGCCTCAAGTGAGTGCTGATCCTCAGTGGCATCTTTCTTTCAGAAGGATAAGTTGCTGGGAAGTGTCTGGAGTTCAGAGCAAGGTCTTATCTTGTGTCCAGGGCCTGGATCACAGCTGCAAACCTAACCCTTGTTCCCAGGGGACACGACATGTATACTAGACGGCCATCTTGAGACGGAAGTGAATACATTCTTAATCAAGTGATTTGCAGGACCAAGTTTAAAATGTAAGAAAACGTTCTGGAAATAGAAAGATGCCAAGCAAACACAACCTTATGTGTTTTTCTGGTTTTATTTCTAATGTCTCTGCTCTAGCACAGACCTTTCCATAAATACACATACTGAGGTTTGAGTGAGGGACACATGATGGCAAGAGCTCTTGCTCAGGTGTGGTGCATCCTGCCATGACCCAGCCACTTGTTAGGCTCCTGAGGGAGTTGTGATAGAGGCATCAAAACAGGTAAGGTGGCATTCTTGGGTCCTCACTAGGACCTGAGAGCCAACCACTGCAACACCCTCAGAAAAACTCCAACAGTCTGGATTTCTAGAAATTAATACTTTTTCCAGGTGTAGGGAACTTGCTTCTGAAAAGGACTAGGCTTAATTGTGACCAGTTGAGCTGGCCACAAGATTCAGGGGACACAATCTGCTTTTAGTCCTCTGCTCTATTTCTTAGCAGCACCATCTGTAACCCCTAGTACCGCCCAGCTTCTCATTGATGTGAACAACCCCTGACACCTGAAGAATCTATCTTTGAAATGGCAAAGTGAAACTATTCTGGCATACAAATGTGGAAATTTAAAAAATTCTTTTTTGAAGAAAGCAAAGTTTTAAAGATTCTCTTAGACTTTTCCTCATTATTCCCTAGGTCACTGAAATTCATCTAGTCTGTATCTTTGGATACAAAAATGTCAAGATGGGTAGAGAGAATTTTTAATATCCAGATGAGGGTCAATTTACTTCTCTGTGTGCAGTCACCACACTGTCTTTCATTGTCTGAGCAGGTGTCCCCATAGCTAAGCTTTGGAAGTCAGCGAAACATAAGAAGGAGACAAGCTGATAAACTTTTTTTTATCAACACAAAACTATTAGCAAGGAATGGAGAACTGGGAATCATTAACACTAGGCGATACTAACTATAAATTGCTTGACAGGTGTGAATGTGAGCATCTTATTGTTAAATGTACCCTAGGATTTATAGTGCATCTTTAGTTACAATAAAACCTGGTTTTTTATTCCTTTGTGGTTTCAATATTAATTTAATTCACCTGATCTGCAGTTTCATTTTTATGCCTTTAAAAGAAAAGAGCACTTGGCAAGAAAGTAAACCGCAGAGAAGGGCACTCTTGATAGGCAATAAACAATAAAGATAAAAAGGGATGGGTAATCCTTAGGAGGAAAAGTAACATTGTAAGAAATGCTCCAAGATTTCTTTCACTCATAAATAGGTCATATCCATAGGGATTTGCAATGTCAATACAAGCTCTTCAAAAATATTGTATGCCATATCCTCTCTACTCTGACATTTAGAATCAGATCCTCCATCCCTTACCCAACAGCCTCCAAAAGCTTTAGCCACACACACACCTCTAAAACTCACTTCTGATGAGAGTGGGTGTCTATTGAAGTGTGTGTATTTGTGATCAGTGTAAATGGAATTGATAAGCCTTGCCCCTTATCTCCATCTTTGAACCTTTGAATATAATAAGTGAAGTAGAACTTAATACATTTTAGCATCAATACTAATACTATATAATACAATACTAATACTAATATCAATACAAAAATAATTCTAATGCATTTTACTCTGTGTAATATTTAGTACTCATTACAGTGGTATTAGAGGCCTAGGCCTATATTTTGCACAAATAAAATGAAAATTACAGAATATTATAAAAACATAACAGGATTTTGAGAGCATCGGGCCCCTCTCAGACCAGATGGAATAGGTCTCAAGTGTGTCTCACACACCAAAGACGAATCACAGAATGTGGACAAGAAAGTGAGGAGGGTAAAAGTAGACATTATTAAGGGAAATACAGAAAGAGACTCCTAAGTATAGGAGCATTTCTCATAAGAAAGAGAGCGGGATGCCAGATCAGGGGTTTGTAGCTGGAAATAAAACGGTGAAAAAGTCTTAAAGTGCCAAGCATACATATGATTTCTGCTGGCATTCAAAGAAAATAAAGGGAAAAGAAAAGAAAAAGTTACACTGTTTTAGATAGAACTCAAAAAAGCAGGCTGACTCAGCAGTGAGGTTCTGGGGAGCAATTGCACCAAGGGAGGGGCTGCTTGGGGATGTAGTGCATTATCTCATGAAGGGGATAACTATTCCTCTCCCTCCTTCAGCACTTCTGTAGCTGAGGGATGGTCTCTTAACCATGTGAGTGATCAACTTTGTTCCTCTGGTCAGGAGGAAGTGTGTCTTCCCTTTTTTATGTCACTAGGGAAACAAGAGGTGAGTTCCTTACTTCAATGAGGTCTAAGTATAATTTTTGCCTACCTTCCACATTTCCTCTCAAGCATTAAAACCATAAAATCATTTAGGAGATGGTTGCTTCTTCATGCTGAAGTGGACTTAGGCGAGGTTTTAGGGTCTCAACTCTTGTTGACTTTAAGGCCTTGGAGTATGATCAATGGAGGCAGGGAGGTAAATGGAGTTTGATTGTTGTAGGACATCCGAGGGTGGATTGACTATAGATTAGAGGAGATTAAATCATACATGGTCTAAAGATCAATAGAACAGTTCGGAGAGTCACGAGACCTCTGAATCTACATTCTCCTGTGCCTGTGACCCTACCTGTAAAGGAACACTACCCTGTTCCTAATCTCTATGAAGAGCAGGCAGCGTTCATGCTGCATGTCTGTCCATGGTCTTTTCTATGTGACTCTCAGCTCCTCATGGTTGGTTCAGAGACAGTAAGGACTTTGACATGAATTTGTAATATTAAGGCTTCTCAGAGCTTTTAGCCTGGTGACAATTAAAAAAAAGAAGAAGAAGAAGAAGGTTTGGGGGCTTTGGAAATTCAAGCTTTGGATTGGGTGGGAGGGGGCAGAAATTAAAGTAATTTTTTTAAAATTGTGATAAAGTGCTTGTACATGAGAAAGGGATTTCTGGAAATGTAAATGCCAAAGGGTGAATAAGCAGTTCAACCTTCTAAAAGAAAAGGAGAGAGATGTTCTCTTCCCCTACTGCCTCAAACTTTAGGAAACACCAGTCTCTTCCTTCCAAAGAGAACACTTATTTGTACATTTCAGCAGCAGCCCCAGTCCCTGGAAACAAATGCAGAACATTATTTCACTCCTCTGAATAGAACCTGGCAATTTAAGCAGCAGGAGTTCAAGTGTTTTATCAACAGCATGCTACCACCTATGCTAATAAGGAAAAGAATAAAGTAAATCCTCCGAACAAAACCCCTTAAGGAAAACAGTATGAATGTTGACTGAACTGTGTGCTTAGAGTGGAGAAGTTGTCACAGCATGCGAGAGGATGGCAGCCATTCAGAATGGCTGTCAAGTTGCCTTGTTTTCCCTGTGTTTCCAAGTGTGCTTTTCATGCTATTGTGAATGTATGCTTTAGAATGGAGCTGCCTCACTTGGATTGCCTAGCTCCAATCCTATGATTCCACCACTAGTCTTTACCTAGGAAAATTGTAGTGACTCATTTCCCAATGTTCCTAAAACATGAATGTTAGTGGATTGTCTCAAGATTGCTCAACTGACCCTTTGCTCAGTATAAAACCTGACATCAGTGATGAATCAAATAAGGCTCTTGTTTCAGATTCTGCATTTTATAGCAAACTCGGAGTTCAACTAGTCATCCTTACTTCACCAAAACAATAATGAACTAGAATAATACAATATGAGGAACAAACCTGTGAATTCTGTTTAAGACCTAGGATAGTGCTCAGTCCATATATATCACAAGAATCTCTAAACACTCTTGAGGTTTCTCTGGGTGTCTTAGTGCTTTGTTAAAATGTGCTTTAAAGCCAGATGTGATGGTGCATATCTATAACCCCAGCACTAGGATGGAAGAGACAGGAGGATCAGGAGTACAAGGTCAACATCTGCTACATGAGTCCTCTGTCTAAAAGCAGAATGAACATGTGTTTCTGTACCAGGGGAACTGAGGATTAGAACTTAGAAAATAACCAACAAAAATTCCAATGCACCCAAAATTTAAGGAGTACCCAAATTCTTGTCCACAAAGTTAAAGAATTAAAATAATAGATAAGATATTAAGGTATAGTGGGAGACTATTATTGAAGGGAACATGGGGAGTTACAGAGTTCTGTAGCCCCCAGTGTGGTGAGAAAACGTGGAGAGTTTAAACAGAATTTATGCTGTTCAGCTAAACAAGCAGAAAGGGGAAAGATCATGAGCAGGAAAGATTCAGGTGGAAGAGAAATCCAGGCCCTCACCACAGACTGTGATGGGAGACTGGGGGTGGGGTGGAAACCTTACTGATCCCTAGAGAGTCAGATATCCTTATTCTTCTAGGCCATGTGTATGAGAAAGAGACAGGATTATCTGTTCAGTGAGTATTTCCTGCCAAGGGGGGGGGCAGGGAGAGAGGTGGTAGCTCTATACCTGACCAATCAGTTTTAGCACCTAGCTAGACACCTCCCACTCAGGGGAGGGTGTCTATGGAGCTGGCCTGAAACTGTCACATTTCAACATCAATCATTTTAATTTAGTACTTTATTTTGTTCTTAAATGGATTAGGAAAAAGGTAGCTTTTTAAATTTTTATTTACTTTTTTGATACATGGTTAAGGACTGGCCCACAAAAGATGGGTGCCATCTTGCCTACTCTGGCAAGACTAGAACCTATGACTGATCCAGTTGTATCCAAGATGGCTACAAGCATCAGCTCCCTGTCAGCCTCTCCTAGGCTTAACACCTGTGGACTGGGCCTTCCTGAGTTAGCCTCTTGAGCCCACCAAACAATCTACTTCCTCTCTTACACACCTCCGTCTGGTCATGAGGCTTATTCTAAATGAATGCCAGATTCACATAAATGGGCCTGAAACGCATGCGTGTTAAGTCTGTATTTTTGACCTCACTCTGTCCTCTTGGCTTCCTGACCCCTCTCCTGCTCCTGACCCTTGTGTGAGGGGAATCTTCCCAATCTCCCCTCCCAGTTCAAAGCCTAGCTTGGAAGGGGGAAATAATTTTCTTGCCTGGACACTGCTCTGTTTGCTTCCCAGGTGAATGTGAGCCCCTTTTCTAGAGGCTTCTTTCTTGGAGAGGGACTTTTCCCTCTGTGAGGGAGGGTTTCTCTATCTTTCCTGGGCTTCCCCGCTTTGCTTTCTCTTGTAACTCTCCCTAAAATAAATCTCACAATTTGTAATTTACTCTTCTCTGAGTCTAGACTTTCAATTCTTTGATAACTTGGACATGGACCCAAAGTTGGAGTGCACAGAACTCCAATTTTGCTTCATTTCTATCGATCAATTTAATATTTTATGAATATTTTCCTCTTGAATAAATTTAATATAATTCAAGACAATGTGATACTTAACATGTATAAAGACAGAAAACCGATCGGAGACTCTGCAGACTATTCTTCATAGCAAACTCCAGATCCTCTGGAAAGGGTTTGTTTGTTACCACATGGAGATGATGCCCTTAAATTTCCTCTTTTAGCCTCAGCTCTATGAATGTTGCAGCTCATTCTCAGTAGAGTATGTTTTCCTTCATGAGATGCCAACCAAGTCTTGACGTAACATGTGATATAAGTTAAATACCGGGAACCTAGAATTTTATCCTGTAAAGACAGACACTGGCTTCTCAAGAGCACTATTTGTTGCAAATTTTGTGAGAGGTATTTGAATTTATTTTATGCTCTGTGCAGAATTTGCAGGGCTTTCTAGGGGAAAGGTATCTTTTCCGAAGAAGACTCTACTGCAATGGCATGGAGGGAAGTAAGTCATGAATTAATAATTGTGTTGTGCAGAAGTTTCATGACACCTGCCAACACTATACACAATGAAAGCTTTTCTCAGCCCTTCACTTTCATAAATGGTGAATTAACTACTATATTTACAAAAGAAGTGTACCCTACTACAATCATTTCCATCTTATAATATTCATGTTTGTTTTTGTCAGCCATTTGACTTTTACAAGTGAAACCAAGCATATTGGATCCTTCCCTCACTGAGCTGTTGATCAAAGAGACACCACAAGGTCCCTAAAACAAGACAGAATCTGTCAAAGCTCTTGAATACCCACCCCAGGCCAAAGGTAAGATCCTATTGCTGAAGAAACCACAGAAAGTCATCACACAACACCGAGAAAGACACTGCAAGATCCAGAATAGTAACCAGCCCCCAGATGCTAGCATATGCAGTGCTGGAAGGTGCTACAAAAGTGCCCAGGGGAAATTAATTGGTCAAAAGTATTTGAAGAAAGCAGAGACCACTGGTATACACTGTAGACTGTTGCCATGAGAAGGTTGAACACACTACCTCCTGGGAGAGATCAGCGAGCCAAGAAGTGATCACTTGGGCAACAGAGGCGCCATAACCTAGGGAGGGTAATCAACAGCTTTTAAATTGGCCAAGAAATCCACTCAGTGTCAAGGAGCCCTTAACTGGAATTGGGACTCAGGGCAAAATCCTATAGGAACCAAAAACTTGGGCCCCCAAAGAGAACTACAGAGAGGCTAATCCCAATAGAATCTCACCAAAATAGAAATGTGTGTTGCATTTAACCAATACTTACTTCACTCTCCAATGGAGATCCTGCTTGTTTGCATTTTTCAGAAGGGAGTGAGAGCGCCAAAGTCATTCCAACTCCACCAACAAGCTACAGGAGAAGGGCTGACATCTTGGCAAGAAATGAACCACCCCAAGCTTATTCTGTAGACCCCAAATGAACCCCTTGAGAGAGTGACACGGATAGAAAGAGATCTATCAGCACAGCTAATCAGTCAACCCAGGATAAATAAGTGTGACAGACACCAACAATTTCCAACACAACCTAAAGCAGAAGTACAGAGACCCTTAAGATCTCAACAATAAAGCAGTCTTAAATCTCACCCACCATGACTCAGGGAACTAAGCAGAAGAGGGGGCAGAAAGAGTGTAAGAGTCATGGAGGGGGAGAATATCCAGAGACATTGTCCACCTCAGCAACAACATACAAGGAGGGGGGAACCTGGCTTCCTCCTATGCTATCTATAACCCCTACCCCATGGATTGACCCAGTATGCCCTAAGATGAAGATACCCAGTGAATTGGGGATGGGGAGGAGGAAATCAGGGATACCAACATAATCTTGGCTAACACGATGTATCTAATTTTGGACAATAAAAATATCAATTTTAAAAAATAAAATAGAGAAAAAATAACCATAAAAATGCAAAAAAATCAACTTTAAGAAGACATAGAGTGTTAGCAGAAATTGACAAAAGTTAAAAAAAAAATAACCCTAACCTGTACCCTAAAATTGACAAAGTTAAAATTTCTCATAGAAACCTTTTTGGGCAGCCTTAAAATTAATAGGAAATCTAATTTAGTTGAACTGTTACATGTATTTTGCAATCTTGTGTGAGTTTTTGGATAGCATAAAATAGAAAATTTACAAGTGTAATATTATACTTTATACTGTTTATTTTATTAAAAGGTTTATATTTCATATAACATAAGAAGATAAACTTTATTTTATAGGATGAATAATACTCTATAAACAGTAGGCATATTTCATTTGTCAAGAACAGTAGAAATTTTAAATAAGTGAACTAGTAACACAAATCAGAATTATTTGTAAAGATTTATGCTCTATTAGGCTGGGAGATAGTTAAGTGGTTATGAGCACTTGCCACTTAACCATGGGGGCCTCTATGGCTAGAAATTTTCAAGTTTAACTCCCTTGAACCCCTGTAAAAAGCTAAGTATGGTCCCATACATATATAACTGCAGACCAGCAGGGGTGAGACCAGAAAATCCCTGGAGTTTGCTGACTGACTGCAGCTCTAGATTGAGGGAGAGATCCCATCACAAGGAGATACATGTATGAGCAATAATGGAAGGATCTCCTCTGGCCTCTGCTCACACATGCAATGGCTGTACACATCAACACACACGTATGCATAGCATAGTCATGACACACAACAGACACATACTCTGCAGACTCCAATGCACATACTCACACAAACACAAAATCTATGCCATGTTTTAATGATAAAAAATCAGGTGCAAAAATGGAATAAAGTACAGTCATTAGAATACTTAAATTATTTCACATTGAACATAAAAAACTTTGTTATGCTATTGTATTTTATCAATAGATAAAATTTAAAACAGTGTTCAAAACTCCCATAAAAGTGTAATTATGAAAACGGGCTACAAATAGTGTTTTGTGCAATATATCATATTAGTAAATTGCTCATTATTTTTGGTTATCATTTTCTTGAACAAGGATAAAAATGCAAACTTTTACAAACACTCAATTCAGAGAGATTGTTCTTTTTCTTAATTCTTTTCATAAAAGTAACATAATTGTAGTGTTTACAATCAAACACATGCCTACTGAAGCAGTCTGTGTGTGTGTTGTGTGTATGTATGTATATGTGTGTTTTCATGTACCTCTCAATATATGATGAAATAGTGACAGGATTTCTTCTAAAATCTAGATTACGACAAAAGTGCTAGTCTCTTCAGTCTACTTAATACAGTGCTTAAGCTTTTAACAAGCACAATGAAACAAGAGAAACAAATAAAGGGGGTACAAGTAGGAAAAGAAAGAATCCAACTACCTCTATTTTTCAAGAAATGATTCTACACTGAAAAGACCCATCTAACAATACCAGCAGAAACACTGTAGATTTGATAAATACTTTCAGCATAGTAGTAGGATTCAAAATCACATACAAACATCAATAGTTTTTCTATATACCAATAATGAATCTGTCAAGAAAAAATAGCACACCCAGAATAACTTCAAAAAGGCAAGATACCTAATCAAATTGAAACACTTCAATCAAACATACATTAGGAAACTGAGGAAGACATTAGATAAGGGGCGTGCCTTCCTTGATTAAGTATTGATAGATTTAATATTGAGATCACTAGATTGCCGAAGTGGACTACAGATATGACGCGATGTCCGGCACAATTGCAATGACATTCTACACAACACTAGTAATAGCTCACACTGCTGGCTCGTATCCATCAGCTCGCTCCACTTTATTACCCGTCTCATCATCAGTAGCCTTTCCAGAACTCCTACCTTGGCCAGGAATCTCCATGAGTTTTCCCAATTCAAGTTGGGCTTCCTCAGCATTTTGACTCTTCTTACAAGGACATCATGAAGATGATAACTAGACTGACAAGCCTTCTCTGTCTTTTCCCATACTGTCTGGAGTCCATCTATTAACCACCTCTTTCATGTCATTTGCCAGCACCTTTCAATCTTGATTTCCATCATCTTCTTCCAGATCTGTGGATCTATTGAGGCTGTGCATAGGACGTCTTGCAGACCTGGTTGTTGAAGTTTTATTAAAACCAACACAGAACAGATGCAGCAAATAGCAATTAGCTGTCTTGACAAATCGCCACTTTTTGACCATGGAGCACATTTTGTCCCGGGTAAGATCCATGTGATGCTCCAGCTTCCTCAGGAGCTTCCAGTATGAAAGTTAGGATTTTATTGTGTCCATTGATTATTAGTTGAGTTTATTGTATGAGTTCTCCCCACCCTCCCATTCTGTCCTACCCAATTCTTTCCATTCCCTTTTACAGTCTCTGTTCACTGAGAGGTTTTCTTAACATTCAAGCTTAACCAGGTAGGAACCACATATGAAGGAGAATATGCTGTACTTGGCTCTCTGCTCTTGTGTGAGGTCCCTAAGAATGATCTGCTCCAAGTCCATCCACATTTCTTTAAATTTCATTATGTCATTTTCCCTTTTTTTGCTGTGTAGAATTCCATAGTGTATATGTACCACAATGTTGATATCCATTTGTCCAGTGATGGACATTTGGTTTGATTCCAATCCTTTGCTATTATGACTTGAGCTGCTATAAACATGGTTGAGTAAAGGTCTCTGCTTCAGCGAGGAATCTTGGGGTAGATGACCAGTAGAAGGATAGCTGGGTCCATTGTGAGCTCTATAGCCATCCTATTCAGGTACCTCCATTATGCTTTCCATAGTGGTTGTACAAGTTTGCAATCCCACCAGTCATGAATGACATTAAAAAGTCAGATTTTTAATAGTGACAAATAAAAGGGTCCTTCCTGTTCATGAAAAATGATACTGGCATGTTTTCATTCATAGTTAAAACAATAATTTGTCAATCTTGGAATTTTGGTAATGGCTTCAATGGTCATGACAATAAAATTATATCCTCATATAGTGAAAAATGGTCTTAAGGTCTCTCCAGTCTGAAGTGAGAAGTGACAGAAATGACCTTTTGAACTTTATCTTCACTATTGCAGTGAAAACCATGAGCTCTTCTTGATGCAATGTCATAGGAAGAGTGATCCAGTCACACAAGCCAGAGTGTTTTTACAAATTTTAACTATAGTAATTTTATGAAAAGCCAAGATAACTGAAAAAAAAATACAATTAGCTCCAGACTTTTAGTAATACAAATTAATAAGCATATTTCTAAGTACAACTTGTATCAACAAGAAAATTAAAATCGGGCTGTGGATGGCTTGGAGGATAAGACTGCCTGCTGTGCAAGCACAGGTCCTGAGTGTGACGCCCCAATCCCCAGGTGATAAGCCCAACATGCTTGTAATCCCACCCCAATGAAAGGGGTGGAGACAATGGGATCACTGGGTCACCCTGGTCAGTAAGCCTAATTCAAAACCAGGAGCTTCAAGTTCGGTGAGAGACAGTCTCAGAGAAGCAAGGTATAGAGCAATGAAGGACACCCAACATCTGCTTCTGGCCTCTTCATGCTTACATATCTACGCACATGTGTGCATATAGTCTACACTCATGTGTGCACACAGTGTACACACACAGAGCATACTACACTCTCATGCACAAAAACAACAATGAAAATTATTAGCCATAAAAAAACTAATGAAATGGAGGCTGGAGAGGTGGCTCAATGGTTGAGGCACTTGCCTCCAGTGCCTGAGGCCCCAGATTCAATTCCCCAGGACCCACATAAGCCAGACCCACAAGGTGGTAGCTCTGATTCTCTCTCTCTCTCTCTCTCTCTCTCTCTCTCTCTGCTTGAATATGAATAAATAAGATATTTTTTTAAAAAACTAATGAAATGTAAAAACACCATCCTAAGATTTATAAAACATTGCATACAGTGCCCCTGAGGAAAAAGTAATTACTTTTTAAAAATAATATGTTTATCATAAATTATTCAAGATAAAATAAGTACAATAATTATCTGTAAAAGCTTAAATAGAAACATCAAAATAAAAAGTAGAATGAAATAATTTAAATATTTACATTAATCATCAAAAGTTGAGCATACGTCTGTTTCATATGTTTGCTTTTTATACTTTCTCCTCTCATGTATTAAGAAGTGCATCCTTAATCATATTTACACAAAAAAGGGTAAGGCAAATGAAAGAAAAGAATAAAAAATAGGAGATGCAGAAAAGAGCAAATATAATAGCATACAGTATAGATTTCTATGGGAAAGACATGCAAGCCTACATAAAAATGTTCTTAAAAGCTCCCAATTATATCAGATTTTCTCAGGAAGTAATAAAATGATGAATAACTCAATAATTAGAGAAGAAATTAGAAAAGAAATTCAAGAAAAATATTGAATGAGAGCCTTTGGAAAACATTAAACCTATTTTTAAACCTATTTTATAACATTAAATTCCAAATGTATTTGAATGCTTAAATAAGAGAAAGAAATAGCTCCAATTAATTTTAAAAGGAGCACAACCTTAGTTTATAAACTTTTTCAGGGCAGGACAAACAGATTTGGGCTAATTAAAGTTAGTAATACAGATCCACCAACTCATAATCTAAAAACAGTAATATGTAGATGAATAGTACATTATGATCACAGACAATTAATTCAAGAATGGAACATGTTCTGGGTTGAATAATACACCTCCATTATCCATGTGGGCCCTAAATCTAATGTTCTCATGTCTATGAGGAAACACTCAGAATGAAATAAGAATGGAGAAAATAAAGGATTTATGGTGTTTAACATGGACTGTTAAATTATGAAAAGGAAGATCTTATGAAAAAATGTGGTAAAGAAATTAAAACTAAGAAAAATATTTTACTTTGAAACAACATTTATCATCACATTCATACAAGATAAAAATGTTTGGCATGATCTCCAAATGACCTGTGATTCCAAAGAGAATTTTTGAGTTAATAAGACCCATCAAACTTCAGTGAGCTTAGATCTAGCCATTCAGTTCAGACTCCTAGCAACCTAACCACATCTCTTACCTTATATCCCCATTCACAAGGCTTCTTCCTTGGACAAATTAACAAAGAATAGATAGCTTTTAATATACCTCTGTGCTCTAAATTTATTTAGAATTGTATTTTTCTTGTTAATTTTTGAATCCACCACCAAGTTGTGTGTAAACAAATAAAAAGAGCAAACATTTTAAACAGGGAATTTTCCTTATATCACTTCTCCCAGTTTAATACGAATGTTCCTATCAAGTGCTTTCAATAAGGACAGTTGCTATAGTAACGGCAATATCAACACTGTAATATAGTGACCCTGGCTGAGAAGCTGACACCTTGGAGTGGGAAATGTCAAAGTGATCTATCTCTGGCTCAATTAATTCTTATTCAAACAATCTATAATAAGTAGGACTTCTAAAGAAAGAAGACATGGAGTTGGCGAGGAAAAACCTAGAATATACACCTATCTATCCCATGCTTATTTCTCTTCACCAGCCATAGATGACAAAAAATGTTGGTATTTGTTGTGAAGTTAAAATACCTTTGGATCCAGGATTAAAGACAACGCTCGAAGGAATTCTATGAAAGTAACATGACTTATGTGTAGAAGTGCAACAATAAAGCAGACTTAATACTCAGCCACCATGACCCAGGGAAATGAGCAGAAGAGGGGACAGAAAGATTGTAAGAGCCATAGTGAGGGAGAATATCCAGAGACATCCCCCCAGTAACAACACACAAAGAAAAAAACTGGCTACCTCTTATACAATCTATAACCCTCTACCCGATGGACTGGCCCAGCAATCCATCCCACTGAGGAGGGCCCCCAGCAGGTTGAGGATAGGGAGGAGAGAAATGGTACCATCACAAGATTTGCCCACACAATATTTCTAATTAATGATAATGAAAATGTTCTTAAAATACATGAACTGCAAGGTTTAACCTACATCAAACCTCACTGAACAAACATGGATTCCCTTCCACTTCACTCTCCAAATTTAACACATTTTCTTCTGGTGTTTTATTCAGTGAGCCATCCAGAGAAGAAAGAAGGGCATTGATGAAGGGGAAATCCTGGTGCTTTTGCAACCTAATCATGGAAATAACATCCAGCAGTTGTCTGAGTCCTGTCCTATTAGTAAAACACAATCCCATCCCACACTTACAGAGCATAGTTCACAAGGGTATGAATACCAAGAAGGGAGATTCATTATGGAAAAATCTTTGAGGTATTCCACAACACTGCTCAGAATTATGTTGTATGAATAATATAACAGAGAATTTATTTTCTGTTTTTACAATTTTATACATGTATTTTGATCATAGTCATCCCTCTATTACCCTCTATTGTCACCATACCAACCCCAATAAACCCTTTTTCCTCCCCAATATTATACTTTGAGGTGTAACTACTGTATTTAGAGATAAGCAGCACTTTAACTTACTAGCAGTTTTCTACATGATCTTCCTAAACTATGTATATACTGAACAATGAGGTATATTGGGTGCTTGGAGTACAGCTCAGTTGGTAGAGTGCTTGCTGAGAATGCATGAAGCCCTGGGTTCAAACCCTATCACTATATTAAAGACCAGATGTGGTGGCACATGTCTATAATCCCAGTACTCACAAGGCTGAAGCAGAAGAATTAGAACGTCAAGGTAATCCTATCTATATAAGTACCTTCTCTCAGAAAACAATAAATAGAAAATAAAAAGGAAAGTGTATCAAAATAATAACAAGTAAAACAATTATTTACTTCTATAATACTACATATAATTCAAAGCATAGAGACACTGTAGATACCTATACTATATATACTAGTATACTGTCATGGTTTGATCCAGGTGTCCTCCACAAACAAATGAAATGAATATGTTCTGAGTGATAAATCCTCAGCTGATGGCATTTTGGGATTTACAACCTCACTGAAGCTGTTGTTGGGGGCGGGTTTATGGGGGTTATAAGCCATCTTCCCCTTGCCAGTGTTTGGCACATCTTCCTGCCGCTGTTTGCAGTGCTGTGGTGGAGGTGATGTCCAGCCTCTGCTCATGCCATCATTTTCTCTAGAATGGAGTCTCCTCTCAAGCCCATAAGCCTAATAAACTCATTCCACAAGCCACAAGCCACTTTTGCTTGGGTTCTGTTGGAACAGCAACAGAGAATGCTGTCTGCAACAGTTTTGGTACCAGGATGTGGGGACTGTTGCTTCTAGAACCTTGATCTTGTGGCTTGGCCTTTTGGAAGTGATCTGCAGGAGGAATGTGGAGGGATTTGAAACCTCGTCCTGAGAGATGCCTTGCAGAGCTGTGAGTACAGCTTGATATACCATTCTGGTCACAGTTGAAAAGCCTGAATGCAGGGCTGGAGAGATTGCTCAGTGGTTAAGGCACTTGCCTCCAGTGCCTAAGGCCCTGGGTTCAATTCCCCAGGACCCACATAAGCCAGATGTACAAGGTGGTAGCCCTGGCATGTGCAATCTCTCTCTCTCTCTCTCTCTCTCTCTCTCTCTCTCTCTCTCTCTCTGAAAATAAATAAATAAAAATATTTTTAAAAAGCCTGAATGCAGTAAGAACTATGGACTGTGAGGTTTAGCTTATGAGGCTGAGAAAGAACTTTTTCAGGACTGTGCCAGAAGCAATTTGTGCGAGAGGCTTGCTTGTGTTCTGCCTGCCTGAGTTCTGGGAAGCTGTGCAGGGTCGTTTTACAGAAAGATGGACTGGTGTGAGGAGATGGAGATGACACAGAAAGAAATGAAATCTTTGGGCCAAAACTGCTGCCCGTTCACCTACAATTGTTTGAGAAATTATAACCATTGATATTGGGCCAGGTGATCTGCACTGGAACAACAGGAAGAATGCAGATTCTTTGAAGTAAGGGGCCTGAATGCTTCTCCCCGCACTGGATTAACAAGTTGGTAGCCCACCTGGTTCTGTGGAGTATAACAAATGCAAGAAGAGAGAGTTATTGGATTTGCAACACAGTCTTGTTTTTGAAAAATAGCCATGGGCAGTGGGAAGCAGGTGTGCTAGATTGGCTACATGGATCTGTCCATAGCTTACAGGGTATGAACTGCACCAGAGGAGCCAGTTTTTAGACTCATCTAATACACAAGTCTACCCAAACTATGACAGAAGAAACCATTTTGTACATATTGGATCCCATTTCTGTTTAAAGGCAACATAGAATGACTGACTTAACCAGGCGTTTGGGAGATGTGATCTTAAGGAGGTGAGCTAATATTATGTATTTGGCTTGTGCTTTTGAGTATTGGTTAAGTTGGGATTGCTGTGGTTCAGCAAGGCAGTGCTTCCCCCAGACTCATGTGTTGAAAGCTTGGTATCCAAGGCAACAGTGTTCAGAGATGGGGATTTTAGAAGTTGATTGGATCCTGAGGGCTCCAACATCCATATCTGATTAATTTATAAAGAAATTCATAATTTGAGGACATTATTACCAGGTGGTAGAAACTTTAGAAGGTTCAGGAGCTACAAGAGATAGGTTACTGAGGGGGGTGCCCAGGAAGGATAGTGTCCTGATCAGTGACTCATTCATTCATTCTCTCTCTCTCTCTCTCTCTCTCTCTCTCTCTCTCTCTCTCTCTCTCTAGCTCTCACTCTCACTCTCTATTTCTCTGTCTTCTCCTCACTTAGCGACCAGAAGGTGAGCACTTGTTCTACCTACCACATACTTTCTGCCATGTGGCTCTACCTCACCTTGTGTCTAGAAACACTAAAGTGACCATGGACTAAAACCTTTGAAGCTCTGATTCATAACAAGCCTGTATTTCTTTAATTTGGTGTCTGCAGCTCATAACAACACAAGAGAGATAACTGCATACATGGACAGAGGTTTCAAAGGACAGCTAAGCAAAGAAGACGGCAATAGGTTCTATATTGGAATTGGAGAATCAAAGACTGCATTTGTAATTGTACATACATAGAATATAAATAGCAAATACCATCATCTTTATGACATGGTAAGGTCTAAAACTGCACATTTTAGCAGAACTAGTCTCTTAAATTTGTAAACTCTTAACACAGTGGCTGAAGTGATACCTTATAGCAAAATGGATGTGACCAAAATTTGGAGAAAGAGTATATTTGAATCACACTTTGTGTGAAATAAGCAAAAATTATTAAACTTCAGGCTGGCTTAGTGGGTAAGAGCACTTTCCATAGGCATGAGAGTCTGAGACTACCTGAGTTCAAGTCCCCAAGAGCAGTTGGGTGGGACCATGCCTATCTCTAACCCCAGTCCTGTGGGGAGCACAGACCAGAGAGTCACTGAGGCTTGGGAAAAAATGTTACTTAACATTCAGAGAGATTCCATCCTTAAGGAAACAGGTGAATAATGATAGAGAAAGGACAGCCAATTCTTCTCTGGCCTCTCTATACCTGCAAGCACATCTGCACATACACATACATATATCACACACACAAACCACCACCACCACCACCACCACCACTATGGTGAAAAAAAAATAGAAAAAAAGAAAAGAAGATTAACTAAACTTCACTTTATCTGCCTAAAAAGAAAATTATGAAGTAAGAACTAAAGGAAAAAAAATCCTTGGTGCTTTCAAAATTTTCATATGTAGAAACTGGTTTTTAATAAAAATTGTTACTGATATAAAAAAAATCAGAAATACATGATAGAAGTCAAAGAGGAATAAAAGAAAGACTTCACATATGAGGTGTTATTATTATTACAGAACTTTAAAGTAACTATGAGTAAGAAATTCTAGAAAATAGCAAGAAAGATAGTAGAAAGGAAAGGAAAAAGCAAGAATACCAATCCTGTAAAAAGAACCAAGTACAAATGCTATATATTAAAATTAACTGAAATTTAAAGTTCATCATTTAAGTTAGATGAATATGCTGGAATGCTCAATATAAAGTAAACGATAATAAAAGAAAATTCAAACAGGGAACGAGTCAAAGAGACATATGGGAAGCAATGTATTGATCTGCCTGAGGTTCCAGAAAGGGAAGAAAGACACAGTAAAACAAATGGATTTTTAAATTATTAATTTAAGATTTACAGCTGATACTTCCATTACAAAAGATGAAAGACTGATGAGAAGTGAAATAACTTCATTGTCCTTGTTGTTTGTTTGAACTCTGTGTGTGTGTGTGTGTGTGTGTGTGTGTGTGTGTGTGTGTGTGTGTATCCACGCATGCGTACGCACTTGTGTCTAAATTTGAAGATGCAGGTAACTTTCTAAAGATATCATAGACTATAGCTAGAAATCAGAATTAGACACTCATAAAAATATGAATATTCTACATCTGACATAATTTGTCATTGCTTCAAGTAACATCTGACCAGATATGCCATCCTTAATCAACTAAAAATAACTGCAAAATCATGTTTAAAAAGCATTTGGGGGACATAAGACAAGAGGGAGAACATAAAAGTGGTTACTAGGGAACCATGAGGTAGATGTTACTAATTAGATAATTTTCCTGGATTTGGAAAACAAAATGAAAATTCAGTAGGCACGTATAATCCACATGAAATTGAAGACCAAGGAGACAGGTGAAAATGAGTTTGAAGCCAGGCAAGTAGAACTATTGACACTGAAACTCTGAAGGGAAAG
>PVHP010004752.1:0-69437 GCA_004024765.1 Zapus hudsonius | reverse complement strand
TTCCTTCCTTCCTTCCTTCCTTCCTTCCTTCCTTCCTTCCTTCCTTCCTTCCTTCCTTCCTTCCTCTAAGAACTTATTCCTAAAAGTTCCACTACTTTCCAATAGTGCCACAGGCACTGGCCTTTGGGGGGACATTTAGATATAACAGCTTTTATTTAGCACATGTTTTATTATTATTATTTATTAAGTAGAAACTTTGTATGAGCAGGTCGTGTGTTGGTACCCCCATTTCCCTCCTCTCTGGTCCCATTCCACTGAGGGTAGCATAATGTTTTGAGATCATTCATGTTACTGTGTTTCCTAATCTTTCTTTTCTTTTTGTGGCTCTGTAGTGCGCCATGGCACATGTATATTCTAATTTGTTTATCTATTCACCATTTAGTAGACATTGGACTGTTTCCAGCTTTTGAACAGCTGCTGGAAATATTTATGCACATGTTTTTATATGGACATATTTTTGTTGCTTTTTGAGATAGAGTCTTACTATGTAGCCCAGGCTGTTCTGGAGCTCATTGCTTTGCTAGGCTAGGCTCAAACTCACAACAATCCCCCTACTTCAGCCTCTCAAGTGCTAGGATTACAGATGTGACCCACCATGCTGGCTTTGGACATATGTTTTTACTTCTTTAGGTTGAATACCTGGAATAGAATTGTTTCATATTATAAGTGAATATTTAATGATAAAAGTTACTATAGCCAGACATGGCTGGCACACGCCTTTAATCCCAGCACTCGGGAGGCAGAGGTAGGAAGGATCACTGTGAATTCGAGGCCACCCTGAGACTATATAGTGAATTCAAGGTCAGCCTGGGTTAGAGTGAGACCCTGCTTTAAAAAAACCAAAACTAAAACAAAAACAAAAAAAGGTGACTGTAGCATTTTCAGCCCACTTGCATCATAAGAGAATTCTAGCACTCCACATCCTTTCCAGAGCTGGGTACTGCCAGTTATTTTACTGTTCACTTTTCCAGCCAGTGGGCTGGTATCTCAGTGGTTTCCATCGCATCTCTGAGAACTAGTGTGGTCCATCATATTTTCTCGTGCTCACTGGCTATTTGTATATCTTCTTTGGGGCAATGTTTGATCCAAACTGTGGTCTATTTTTATTGGAATTTTCGTCTTTTTGAGTTATAAGAGTTATCTATATGTTCTAGATTAAAGCACTTTGTTTTGAAAAAAAATTCTTCCAATCTGTAGCTTTATATTATCCTATGACTTTAAAAAAGCAAACTTAAATCATGTAGTACATTTTATTATTGTTTATTATTTGTATTTTTTGTGTTTGTATTCTTTTTTTAATATTTATTGTCCATATATTTGTATTTTTTTATAAAAAGATTTTTTGCCTAAACCACAATCACAAAGATTTTCTTTAATATTGTCTACAAGTTTAATTGTTTTGTCTCTAACACTGAGGTCTGTGAACACTTCAGGGTTAATGCTTGTGCGTGTTGTGAGCAAGGGTGTCTTCTATACCTTTTCAATGTCATTTCTGCTATTTTAGGTCCTTTGTTTTTCATACAGGTTTTGAAATCACTGTTATATTTTCAAAAGGGAATGTTTTGTTTTATTGATCAGTTTTGAACAATTATTATCTCTTTTTGCTTGTGTACATGTGTGTGTGCACATGTAAGTATTGGGTGACTCTATCATTCCACCTTATTTATAGTGACAGGGTCTCTCACTGAATTTAGAGCTCACTGATTGACCTAGTCTAGCTTGCCAGTGAGCACTAGGAATTCTGTTTCCACATCTCTAGCTCTGGAATTATAAGCACATGCCATGATGTCTGGCATTTTGTATGGGCTCTGTGGATCTGAACTCGGGCCCTCATGTTTGCAGGGCAGTCACTGTATCCACTGAACCACATTCCCAACTCTATGATTGCCAACTTAACACTTCTGGACTTTGGACACACACACATACACACTGTACACACACATACACACATAAATATATAATTTATAATTTTTATATCTTCAAATAAATGTAATCCCAAGTATTTTTATGAGTAGAGTTTTCCAAATTTCATTCTCCAGGGGCTAGAGATGAAGCTCGGTGGTAGAATGCACTTGTCTAGAATGTTAAGTCACAGGGTTGTATTCCTATCACTGAACAAATGTGTCAGTAATTCTAGTTCTGGGGAGGCTGAGGCAGGAGGCTTGTGAATTTTAGGCTAGTCTGGGTTACATAATGACTTCCAGGCTGCCCTGAGCTATAACATAAAACTTTGTTTCAAAACAACAACAGAAGAACCCAAAATTTCATTTTCTAATAACTTATAAATATAAATGCCATTGATTTTTTTTGTATGTTTGTGTCACACTCTGCACCCCTGCTACACTTGTTTGCTAGGTTTAGTAAATTGGTTTTTGGATTACTTGAGATTTTCAATATGTATGACCATGTTGACATCTATCTTTCCTATATAGCTTATTTCTTTTATGTTTTTGGTGTGTTGCATGTATATTTGATGTGTGTGCTCATCCATGTCTGAGTCCAGCTGTGACGGTGCACATATACCACAGCACGTGTGGAGATTACAGGACAACTTTCTATAATCATTTGAGGCAAGGTCTTTCATTCTCATTGCTGTTCATTGCTGTGTTTGCAAGGTTAGATGGTCCCATGAGCTTCTGGGAAATCCTCCTGTCTGCTCCCCACCTCACCTTTGGTGTGTTGTGATTGAGAAGCTTGCCACGGAGTCTGTGGATCTGAACTTGGTACTCCAGCTTGATCAGCAATCTCCTTATCCACCGAACCATCTCATCTCTCCAACCTCTTTTATACCTTTTAATTGACTTATTACATTGACTAGGATTCTGAACAATATCAAGTAAAAATTATGAGCACAGGCCCTGGGCATGCCCATTCTCTCTGTCTCTGTCTGTCTCTCTTCTCTCTCTCTGCTTGAAATAAATAAATAAAAAATATACGGTAGTCACAAAATAACAAAAAATAACCAAATAAATCTCAGTTGAGATCTTGATAGGTTTCTTTGATTTGTGGAATGATCTTATTTACAGTGGTCCCCAGACCTAGCTGCATGTCAGAACAAATAAACAAGTTTTTCCCCCAGTAGTTGGGAAGGAGTTCAGTGGAAGTAGAAGGGGAGAAGAGAGAATAATGTGGATGAATATGAACAAAATTATACATATATGAAATTGTCAAAAATAATCATTTTAATGGCTAGGTCCCATTGATTGAGATGATGTTAACTTTGATCTGGAGCACATTTCAAATTATATGTTAATTTGTAAACTTAATACATGAACAACATAGCTTTTAATTCCTCCCAAAGAAACAAGGTTGTAATTATATTTGGGGGACTATTTCTATTCAAAATAAAAGTGGATTTGTAAAAAAATTATGAGCATAAATGTCTTTGACTTGTTTGTATTCATTTTTTCTTTGACAACTTTGATTTTTGGTATTTGTATTTTTTAAATTTTAATCTAATTTAATATTTTTTTAGTGTCAAGACTTTCTTACATATGGGCAATATACCATGATCATAATCCCCTCTTTCTGTTCCTTTCCCCCCTCCCAAATCCCCCTTCACTGAATATCTTCTTTCTAACTAGTCTCTTCTATGTTGATGTCTTTATTTTTACCCTTTGTTATGTAGGTCATGTGTAGGTAGCATTAACCTCTGTGAGGTCATGAATATCAAGGCCATTTTGTGTCTGGAAGACAGTATTGTAAGCACTCTTACATTCTTTCTACCACTTCTTCCAAAATCCTCGAGCCATGCAGGGTGTGATAGAGAGGTCTCACTTCATGATGAACATGCCACTTTCACTTCTTCTCAACAGTGTGGTGACTTCTGAGTCACTCCAGTGGTCACTGCCATCTGAAAAGAGAAGCTTCTCTAACCAGAAGTGAGAGTAGCATTAATATATGGGCATAGACGTAGGTGTTGAGAGGGCAGTTTGGTGGGCATAATATATCCATTTAGCGAGATGATAGTAGTAGTTTCCCTCTTAGCGCTATGACCTCCCTAGCCTGAGGCCATTAGGTTTTCAGTACAAAGCAAGAATTTCCTCTCTTGGAAAGGACCCCAAGTTCAATCAGAGAGCAGTTGGTTTCACCCATAACAGACATGCCACCATTGCACTAATTGGTACATTTGGCCTGACTGGCCAGCTGTAAAGCTTGCAGAGTGCACTGCTGGTTAAGACCCTTGATGACTTCTCTCTCCCATAGGGCTGCATAGCCATATCTTTTTCCAGCTTTCTGTCAGCTGGTTAACAGGGAGGAGGCTTCCAGCTCAGCTCCAGCTTAATTTCTTAGTGACCTGCAGCCCCAGTATATAGGCTCTTCACTAATAGGGTCTTACCATCTAGTTCTGGTGGGCAACCAAGAGCCTTGGCATTGTAATGTTTTTGTGGCATCATCCTGACAACAACTTGCTGAAAGTTATCCCTCCTCTGGCACTATAATTTTTCTTATAACAATCTATGGCTTTTGGGCCCAACATTATTCACCTTCACAGGAAGCTTCTGCCCAAACTCTGCACTTTGAAAAACATTTTTATTTATTTATTTGCAGATAGAGAGAGAGAGAAAGAAAAGGAAGAGGAGGGGAAGGAAGGTAGGAAGGTGGGAGAGAAAGAGAAAGAGAGAGAGAGAGAATAAATGAGAATGAACATACTAACTACCAGGGCCTCTTGTCACTGTAAACAAACTCACTCCAGATGCACATGCCACTTTGTGCATTTGGCTTTATGTGGGTAACTGGGGAATCAAATCCAGGTCATCAGGCTTTGCAAGCAAGCACAAACTTTAACTGCTGAGCATATCTCCAGCCCAAACTCTCTTCTTTTTAACACATATATTATTAGCTAGTGAAGAAGTAGATTTCCATATGGTTTATTCATAAACTTAAATTTTTTAACCCTCCTCCCACTTTGTCCTCTCCTCCATCCTCTCTCTTGACCCCACTTAGACCATTTCACCCTGTGTTCTGCTGCTTTACCTGCATATCTACTATGCCTTCCACTTAAGCCTTCCCTCCTCCCTCTCTCATATCCCGTTCTTGCTTTCCCAACAGCAAGTGGTCAGTTAACTCTATAGTGCATGAGAGCTTGATATCCTCTCATTCAGTTCATTTTTATTATTGCCCATCTGAAGATCTTAAAGTCTGACTTCTCGTTTCTCTGTTCTGGCTCCCTGCCATCACTTCCTATGCTAATCTCAGGCTTCAGGTCATTTTCCTGTTCTTAACATGTTTACTGGTGTATTGCAAAGCCTATTACAAAGGTTACAGATGAATTGATACATAAGGTTGAGGCATGGGAAAGGGGCTCAGGGTTTCCATGTCCTTCCTGGGCACTCCACCCTCCAGGAAGCTCTCTTGAGTCCTGCCTGTCCTTTTGCATTTTTTAAGGAGACTTCATTACATAAGCATGACTGAAGCCTGGACAACCACGGCCGATGTATGATGGGACAGAAAGGATCTGAGCTAATGGTAGCAGACCGAGGCCTGTTTATATTCTTCTCGGCCCCTCTGCAAGACATAAAACAGAACCCCTTCTGGAATGGCTGTCAGATAAACTAGGTCACAAAATTTCTAAATGGCTAGCTCTAAGACACAAAAGTCAGGGGACTAGGGAATCCTAGCTGCTATGGCCTGTTGTTGGGAGCAAAAAAGCAAATGAAAAAAAAAAAAAAAACAGAAACAGAGCAAGTGAGACTGCGTGTGTGTAATGAGAAAGAGAGACATACACAGAGAGAGACAGAGAGATAGCAAGAGAGGGAGACACAGAGAGAAGGAGAGAGGGAGAAGGAGATTGAGTTTACTTTAGAGGCTTGCTCTTATGGCTCCAACTTTATTCCAAAAAACTCTTCCATCTTTACTGTCCAAAGCTGTTTCAAACTTTGTTCTGGAACCAAGGCCCCAAAACATATACTCTAATTATACTAGCCATGTAAGAAATAAGAACTATGAAATTAGAAGCCAGGAACTGTGGATAAAACCCCATATATATATATATATATATATATATATATATATATATATATATATATATATATATATATATATATCTCACACATCAGTTATGGTTATTTGTGACTTTCCAAAAATTTATCTATTTTGTCATTAACCATATGTCTGCTTACTGACATAACATTTGTGATAATCTCTTATCTTTATTCACATTTGTAGAATTTGTTAAGTTTCTCTTTTACTTCTGATACGGGCGATTTATCTCTCCCTTTTTCTTGATGCTACTGGCTAGAGGTTTATGAATTTCACTGGTCTTTTCAAAAACCCAACAGTTGGTTTTGCTGATTTTCTCTTTTCTTTCTCTGTTACTGATTTTTTTCGTGTATTTTACCTCCTTCCTTTAGTTTGCTTTGGGTTTAATTTTCTACTTTTTTTAGTTCATTAAAATAAAGGCTAACATTATGGACTTGAAACATTAATATTTTAAATCTGTAAATTTCTTCCTAAGCCCCACTTTAACTTCATTCTGCAGATTTTTCTTTGACAGAGGATTTTACTGGATTTGAACATGGGCCATCCTGCTGCCTCAGCCTCTTGGGTGCTGGCATTATAGGTGTATGCCACCACATCCATCGCTGCAATTTTTTATTTTTTGAGATAGGCTCTCACTCTAACCCAGTCTGACCTGGAATTCACTATGTAGTCTCAGGGTGGCCTTGAACTCATGCCAATCCTCCTACCTCTGCCTTCTGTGCTGGAATTAAAGGTGTGCGCCCCCACAACTGGCTTCATTTCTAAATCTTGATATGTTTTTGTTCTATTATTGTTCTCAAAATATTCTATAATTTCTCTGTTTGTTTCTTTGTGTGTGTGTGTGTGTGTGTGTGTGTGTGTGTGTGTGTATGTATGCGCACATGGGGGCATGCCTCGTGCATGTGGAGGCCAGAGGTCAGTGCTGGGTATTTCTTAGATCTCTCTCTCTCTCTCTCTCTCTCTCTCTCTCTCTCTCTCTCTCTCTCTCTCTCTCTCTCTCTCTCTCCCTCCCTCCCCAGTACTGAGATTACCACACCTGGCATTTTTACATGAATGCTAGGGATCTAGATTCTGGTCCTTCGCCGTCTCAGCAGACCTTGCTTTTTGTGTGCGTGCGCATGCACGTAGTGAGGGGTGGTGGTGTGTGGGTGTGTAAATGCACACATCCTTGTGCTTCTGCACAGGCTCCAGGAGGCTGTCAGGTGTCCTCCTTTATGCTCATCTGTGTTTCCTTTTGATGGAAGCTCTTGCGGAACCCACAGCTGCTGTTTAAGTCAGACAGGCTGACCATTGAGCCCTGGTCTCCGCTTCCCATGGGACTGGTGTTACAGCATGTGTGGTAACACCAAGCTGTTTACATGGCTGCTGGGGAATCAGAGTCAAGGTGAATCAGGCCCTCTCAGTCCTTCATGCTAACCCACTGAGCAATCTCCCAGCCCCCCCTTGTTTGAGACCCTAAGTTTCTTTAGGAATATGTTTTTTTTTTTGCTCATTCTTTTTTTTATTTATTTTTTTAATTTATTGTCCATAATAGGAATATATTTAATTTGCAGATATTTGGGATTTTCCCAGTTACCTCATTGTTTTTTATTTCTAACTTAATTTCACTCTATCACACAGAACACATTTCATGTGCTTTTACTTTTGATTTTTATTGAGACTTGTTTTATGACCCTGAATATGGTGTATACTAGTATAATTGAGAAGAATGTGGATTTTGCAATTAAGTGATGTGTTAACATTTTATGTTAAAAATTAGCTTGTTTTTTTGCCTAGTTTTTGCTATCTGTTCTTTTTTAAAAAAAGAATTTATTTATTTATTTGTGTGTGTGTGGTGTATGGGTGTGCTAGGGCCTCTTGCTGCTGCAAACAGATACCAGATGCTTGCACCACTTTTTGCATCCAGCTTATTATGGGTAGCTTGGGAATTGAACCCAGGCCAGCAGGCTTTGCAAGCAAGCACATTTAACCACTGAGCCATCTTCTCAGCCCATTTCCTATATTTTTGGCTGAAGTGTATTGCAATCTTTTTGATTCTGGAATTCATTTCCCCTTTAAATCTATCAGTTTTTGCTTCATGGCCTATTAGCTTTATATGCATGCTGTCTTTGTCCTTGTCTTTTCTGAAATCTCCTTTTGTTATTTCTATCACCTGCTTTTATTTATGATTTCTTTTTCCTTTGTATCCAGTGTCAGCACACTGCTCAGTCTGGATTTCGTGTTCAGTGGTTTCTTCTCAGTACAGGACTTTGAGGGTGTGTGCTGGTTTGCTGATTGCTTGGATTGGGTGTTGGCTCCTTCACTGCAGGTCTTAACACCCGAATAAGCCCTTCTTTGCTCAGCTGCTGTTTCCAGGTCAGGTCCCCACGGTTTTCATTATTTGGGAACTTTTCTTTCTTCCCTCCTGAAGGACACCAAGTGCACATGGGTGTGTGTAGCTGTCAGCAGTTCGCTCCCACCCTCCTATCTTTGGTTTTGGGGATGCCCTGTCACCTAGTTTCCTTGTGCGTGTAACCAGTGGTTTTGATATTCTTGTCCTCATTGACCTGTCTGCTTGTCATGGAAGGCTTTGGGTTGACTCACAGCTGTGTCACTGCCATCACTCTCTTCATGGATTCCTCCTCCTTAAGCACATTAAAGCTGTTTCTGAATGCGGAATGGCTGGTGCCTTTAGGACCTTCTTGTGCCTATTCACCCCCTCTCTGATTCTGTTCCAAGTGCAGTCATGACAGCCCCTCATTCCTTAATGAAACAGACAGGGATGACCAAAACTTGTAAATACAGGGGCCTGTGGTATTGTTGTATTTTTTTAAATTTTTTTTATTATGTATATATGTATAGTTTACATGTGTGTGTACAGATGCATGTGCACATGGGTGCACATGTGTGTGGAGTCCTCAGGTGTCCTTCTTCAGGAATGCTATCCACCTTTTTGGGGGATTAGTGTTGGGGAGAGGACAGCTTCTCTCATTGGCTTTGAACTGACCAATTAAACTAGAATGACTGGCCAGTGAGCCTCAGGGATCATCGTGTCTCTGTCTCCCTTGCATGGGAATTACAAGTGTATGCCACCAAACCTGGCAATTTTAGATGGGTTCTGGGGATTGAATCCAGATCCTCATGATTATAAGGCAAGAAATGCCTGACGGAGATATCTCTCCAGTTCCCTTATGGTGTTGCTTTTATATAACTGGGTTTATTCCTCAGTTTTAACAAATTAATTCATGCATGGTTTGAATAATAGATACCATGAAGAAAAGCAAAGGGATGATGACAAGAAAATTAGAAAAGTATTTTTATGATGAGCGATGAGCATAAAAATCAGAAACAGGTACAAATAAGCTACAGAAAGTGTCCAGTCTTCTAATCTGGGTGGTAGGTGTACATTTATTATGAGAAAGTATATATACTTAATTGTGTGACCTCCTTCACATTATGAAGATATGATGAAAACAGTCTCTGGGACACCATCTGAATCCAGTTTCTTCAAGAGCTTCTCATTGGGAGGCCATCCAGCAAGGTCAGGAGTGAGAACTAAGGAAGGGTTCATTTTCCCCGGGCTTGATGGTGCTAAGCGAGCTCGGACACTTTGGGCAAAAGTACCTCTGGCTCATTGTAGTTCAAAATGGAACACTTCTGTGGGGTAAATGAGACAGACCCTTAGCAGCTTGAGAACATTGCAGAGGAGAGTAGACACTTCATTGGCTGAAGAACAAATATCAGACCCATTTTTTTTGTCTTGTATTAAAAACAGAATATAGGTTGTGGAGCTCTTGATGATGACAACTTTTCACAGTCTTTTCTTAGCCACACCTCTCTGATCTTGACTGCTTGCTATCTAGGCTTGATGCACTCACTACCAGGACTTCTTTTCTTTTGAAGAAGGGTCACATCTATCCATGTTGAAGCATGCTCATATTCTTGACTTAGAGTTTGCTTGAATATACAGTCTTACCTTGGCAAATATTTTGTTTTCAGGTTTTAACAAGCATTTATTTTTTGTATCTCTGTGTTTGTATGTGTGGTGTATGCATGTGTATGCACCCATGTGGGGTGTCTAGTGTGCTTGCTTGTGACAGGGTGCACTTGTCTGTGATGGGTGCACTCCTCTGCGGTAGCCAGAGGGAAATATCAGGTGTCGCCCCTCATCACTCTTTGACCTGTTCTAGCTTGAACCAAAGTCTCTTACTGATCCTGGAGCTTGTTATTTCTGCAAGTGCTGGTGATCCTATGTCTCTGCACCCACAGGACTGGAGTTACAGATGTGTGTGACTGCTCCTAGATGTTTATGTGGCTCCTGGGGATCCAACTTGAGCTGCCTTTCAGCCTCCTGAGGCCCTCATGCTTACACAGGAAGTACTCTCAACCACTGAGCCAATCTTTCCAATCCGCTTTTGGAGTTTGGAAGCTATTGTTTTATTTTTGTCTTACTTCAGAGTTGCTTTTGAGCACTCCAAAGCTGTTTTGATCCTTAATGTGCAAATTATGAAAAACATATAAAAACATATAGAATATTTTTTGTCCCAAGTTTCTGACATTTTGCAATGATGTGCATTGTATGTGTTTATTTTTATTTGCTGTGGTGCGCTTTTAAAATCTGCCATTATCTGAAAATTTCTTGATTTTATCAATGATTTTTAACTCCTCTGTTTTGCTATTACTTTTTCTGATATTCTCATTTTGATTTAGATCGCCCTTATTTTGTGTCTTTTGTCTTTTGCTGTACTCAGGGAAATTCCTCAGCAGTACCTTCTAGTCTTTCTATTGGTTATTTCTGGAATCACATTTTTAATATGAAATAACTTTTTTATTCTCTATATGCCATTTTTTCCCAAAAGCACACCAACATTTATTCATGGGCAGCATTATGTGATATTTATAACTGTTTTTTAAAAAGTTTTCTTCTTCTACATAGACTTCTTTCTTCCAAGGTCATTTCCTGGTTTGTCTTTTATTCGGTGGTTGTCCATGCTTTTTTGATCATTTGGGTTAATGTTGGATTAAGAAACTGACCTAAGAATGGTGGTGGGATTCTTTGATGTCATTATATTCAGATCTTTCTTCTTTGACTGGTCAGAGTTAAAGAAGGAGGGAGGAAAAAAGAGGTCTCCAATATCCAACTTAAAGGAGAAGGGTCTGGCTGTCAGGCACTGGCTCAGATCTGCATCCAGCATTCACAGTTCATCTAGTTGGTCAATTATCTTAGTCTATTTTGGTTACCTCTTGTGGTGGTTTGATTTAGGTGTCCCCCTAAATTCAGCCTGAATGCTGAATGAGTGTCCTGTTCTTCAAAGTTAGATTTATTTTCACTTGGATCAACAAATTGGTAGCTCCTGGTACTATGGAGTATAACAAATGCAGGAAGAGAGGGTCAGTGGATTTGTAACATGGTTTTGTTTTTTGGAAGTGACCATGAACAGTGTGATGCAGGCTTATTGGATTACCTGTGTGGAGACACAATTGAGCCTTGAGTATGAACCATGGGTTGCAATGGAGACCCAATGGAGATGCCAGGACTATGGGATGGCTGCCAAGGAGAGCTCCCAGCACAGATGGAGTATACCTGGGGTTATGAATAGCTGATCTGGAGGGGTGGAATTGGAACTCCAGAGACTCATCACTGGTTAGAGATGCCAGACTTAGAGGTACAGAATTTGATGTTTGCCTTGTTTGTTTAACTATTATATCAGTTCAATCTTTCTTTGGTATGCCTAATGGTATCTTTTACAATGTGAATTCTTGTTCTGCACCATTGAGTTCTTTTTGGGATAGTGGCTCACTTAAAAGACTTTGGACTTTGGAGGTGTTTGAACATCATTGAATTGATAAAAACTATGGGGAGTTTTAATGTACATCATGTATGGTTATAGTTTATGGGGGCAAAGGGCAGAATGTGGTGGTTTGATTCAGGTGGCCCCCATAAACTTGTGTGTTCTGAATGTTTGATCCTTAGTTGATGGCAGTTTTGAAATTGTTGGGTGTGGGCTTATGGGTGTTATAGCCAGCTTCCCTGTGCCAGTGTTTGGTACACTTTCCTGCTGCTGTTGCCCACTTGATATTGGCCATGAGGGCAATCTCCAGCCTCTGCTCATGCCATTGAGTCCATAAGCCAAAATAAACCCTTTCCTTTACAAGCTGCTTTTGTGTGTGTGTGTGTGTGTGTGTGTGTGTGTGTGTGTGTGTGTGTGCCAACAAGGAGAAGTTGACTTCAGCACCTCTGTCTTCAGTTTGTGTGGTTTCCTCCATTAGAGTCCTCAGATGAATTTCCTTTCTAGGTAACAAATTTAGGATTTGCTGGTTGGGGAGAGGTATTCTTTCAGAGATGTGGGCACAGGAGATCATTTTGGGCTTCAGTTGCTCTTAAACAGTTTTAAGTCTTATATTTTTTAAAATTGTAATATTTGGCTGAAGAGATGGCAGTTAAAGAAATTCCCTGCAAAGCCTAATGTCCTAGGTTTAATGTACCAGTATTCAGTAAAGCCAGATACACAAAGTGGCACATGCATTTGGAGTTCCTTTGCGCTAGAGGCCCTGGTACACACATTCCACCTCTCTCTACCTCTCTCTCTCTCTCTCTCTCTCTCTCTCTCTCTCTCTCCTTGCAAATAATAATATAAAATAGTTTTAAGAAGTTGTAACATATTTGCATCCTATTCTTATATCTCACCTCTAGATCCCAAGCTATCTGGTGCTGCTATGCCATTTGAGAAGCCCAAGACAGTTGGTTTTTCTTAAGATTTCCCTGCTGTCCCAACTTTCTCTGGCTTGCCAAATGAAATACTACTTGGCTTTTAAGTATCCAAAGTTATGTTGTTCTATATTTTCTCTCCTTATCATCTTCTATTTTCAATCTCCCACTGTACTTGAGTAATGTTTTAGTGAGCATGATTGAGAGACCTGTGTTTACTTTGTAGTCTTAACTCAGAGCTCCTTCCTTATACTTTGTTTAGGTCTAGTGTCTTTATCTGCCAAGTCATATTAAATATCTCTTCTGTGAGGCTGCATCAAAGGCATTCTATGTAAAAAAAGATTCCCTAACTTTGTTTTTATTCTATATTTTAGTTCTCTGGATGTTCTTTTATAGACCTTTAAAAACTTACTGTCTTTTTTGTTCAGTTTTTGCCCCTTTATATCTGTTCTCTGAGATTAAGGGCTGCCTTATGTGCTGTTAAACCTTGGTAAATATTTGCTGGTTGAGTGAAATGGAAAAAAATGTATGTGGACTGCATGCATTATTTAAGACTGGTAATTTACTCAGTTTTCTTATCTGTTAGGAAAATGCAGGAAGTACATAGTTTATCAAATTGTTGTGAAGTTTCCATGAATCGAAAGTGCAAAGTGCTTAGAACACTTCCTGACACATGGGAAAATCTGCAAAAATACCAGCTAATGTTTTTAAGAGTTTTAGAAACAATCCTTAACAAGCTATACCTTTATATTCAGTTGTTACTCAATTCTCATCATGTGAAAGGAACTTTTACTGCATAGTAGAGTGAATTATTCTTGAGCATTACATGGTGTGTTTGGAATCATAGTACACCCCAACTTTAACTCCAGGTTGATCATGAATCTTTACCTTTACCTCAGCCCTGTCATGGAAAAGAATGTTCTCGAAAGAAAAGTAGGATCCCAAGTATTTCCAGTTGTCCACAGAGCAAATATTTAATGATGATACTGGCTACAATTAATCTCTTAAGGCAATTTTAGCAGTAGGATTTATTTTTGGCACATTTTTTCATTTGAAATTGAACACCATCAATTGGATAGTTAGTTGATACTTAGATATATCTCGAGCATGGAATTTGGTTACAGAAACTCAAAGAATGATTAATAATCAGTCTCTGCATCTCTGAAATTATGTAATTTCTACAAGGTAGCTCCGTAGTTCCTAAACAATCCAGTTTTTCTTAGAAGTAGAGAGCTCGTTGTGGTTTAGCACTGAGAGATTACAGCACCATGTAATTTTCATGTGTTAAATCCTTATTTCTTGACATGTACTTTCTTGAAGAGATTGGTAGCTCTTGTCCTTTTTCCCTTGCAGTTTCTAGTACAGCATTCAGATGTCTTGTTACATCAGGTAGAAAGTACAACCTTGAGTCACTTGATGGTTTGGAAGGTGCTTAAGATTTGGGCTCAGATTCTTTAATTTCAAAATTTTCATCTGAAAGAAGCTACTCAGTAAACTTTAAACCAAGCTCTATAACCCAGCCCTATTGCATCCAAATAGTCTAGAGCTCCAAATTCCATCTCAAATGCTTGCTAATACCCAGCAAACACTCATCTTGAATAACATTCACCTCCTTTATCCCTTTCTCCATCACACCATGAAATGAATCTGACTTCCCAGTTCTTAGCTCGAACTTTCCTGACAATAGTGCGCCAGAGTAGCACCTTCCCTTTGATGTGAATAAATCCTTTTTTTTTTTTATCACAAGTGTCTCATTTCTGGAAATGAAGTGTTTCTGTTTAGTTTTTTTCTAATTGGCAAGTAGTTAAGTTTTACTAATTGATGTGTGAATGCTAGGTGAATGATTTCATGCATATACATGTTCTTAATGTGCTAGTAATGTGCAATGATCTACGAGTATTTCAGGTGTTTCTCTTTATAGGTAACATATCAGAACGTGCATATCATTTGCCTTTTATACAACTTTAGTTACTTAATTTCTAAAGACTAGTTTTCTCTGCAATATGGGAACAATAACAATATAACCATTTTTAATGTTTACTGACATACAGTACACATCACAATTTAGAATTGTTGTTATAATTTTTGTGGCCTTCCAGAGGATTAGAACTGTCATATTATTGCTGATTTATCTGTACTCAAAGTGCATAGTTAATTAATGTCTGGTGAATGAAGATGAATGCAGATCTTTTTCTTTACTTTTGTGTTTATTTGCTGCTGAATATCTGAAGCTCCCAGAACCCCAACATTTTCCTTTTTACAACTTAAATGCTTGAAAACCTATTGAATAATGTTTGTGGAAGTATGTTGAAAGATTTTTAATAACATACAAGTGTCGAGTTTGTTACTGATGATGATGACATTGGAGTTATTTGCTAAAGACCAGGGTTATTCTTTGTTGACCTTGTCTGCTGAGGTGTCAGGTAACTTTGTCACCTAGAACTCAAGTTGTCTGAAGAATATATATGTAAGTATATGAATATTTGTAAGAGCTTAATAAGGTGGTGTTTGACAGCCTTTGGCCTATGTTGGCTCTCTGCCTATTCCATCACCCTTCATTTGTATCTTTTGTGAGGTTTACTTTCAGTGAAAGAGATGACCTTCCTCAAGGGAATAGTTATGTTCTTTGATCAAGGATTTGCAGAAAACTGATTCTCCTAAAGAGCTTCCAAATAATGCTTTGTTGCTTTTTTTCTCCCCACATCATTTCTGAGTATCTACATTATTTGCTACATTTATTTATTATTCATAAAAATAGAAACTTTGAACACAGAATTTTATTACCAGATGCTCTAATTATGTGTGTGTATGTTGAGAGAGAGAGAGAGAGAGAGAGAGAGAGAGAGAAAGAGAGAGAGAAAGAGTAGCAATATAATTTCCTTACTCCACAGGTTACTTTTTAAGGAACAGTGTTAGACAGGAAAAGAAAAGGAGAAGAACCATATGTAGCAGCTAATTACAATAGTAACTTATTTTCTATTATGGGCTAGGCATTATGCTACATAGTTGATGTATGCAATATTTTATAAGCAAACACCTTGAACTGCTGAACCATCTCTCCAGCCCCATATGCAATAATTTAGTCTTTAAAGCAGCCAAGTGAAATAGATATCATTGCATTAATTGTATTATTGGGATTTTTTTTGGTTGTTTTTCAAGGTAGGTCTTGCTCTAGCCCAGGCTGACCTGGAATTCACTATGTAGTCTCAGGGTGGCTTGGAACTCATAGCGATTCTCCTACCTCTGCCTCCAGAGTGCTGGAACTAAAGGCATACACCACCATGCCTGGCTTTCATTGCCTTCGTTGTATAGATTAGGAAATATAGTCTAAGAAAACTTCATTATTTTACCCAAGTTCTCACAGCAAGTCAGTAGAAGCATAATTTAAGTGAAACCTGGTATAGTACCTTTCTCGTCATTGTGATAAAATACCTGACCGAAGCAACTTAAGGGAGGAGAGGTTAATGTGGGCTCGTGTTTTCAGTCCATCATGGCAGGCAAGGGGAAGTAGAATGGCTTGGTGCTTGGCAGCTGGAGTGTGCGGTGGTGGTATGCTCACATGGTGTTGGACGGGGAGGCCTGGAGCCAGGGGCATGCATCACCTTCAAAAAACTGCCTCTAGTTTCCTACTTCTGTCAGCCAGCCCTCACTTCCTAAAGGCTGTCACATCCTGGGGGCCGCATGTCCAAAATCTGAGCCTGGAGCTGGGTATGGTGGTGCATGCCTCTGTTCCCAGTACTCAGGAGGCAGAGGTAGGAAGACTGCTGCAAGTTCCAGGCCAGCCGGGGACACATCATGACATAGTGAGACCTTGTAATCCTGTGGAGGACATTTCAGATTCTGCCTTTGCCTCTGCCTCCCAAAGAAAAATGGCCACTCATAACACAAAATGCATTCAGTACAACTTCACAGTCTCTACACTTTGAAAGTTCAAAGTGTCTGAGACCCAAGACAAACTCTTAGCTGTAAAATAAAATAAATAAAAAATATTACACACTTCTAGTATGCAGTGGCCCTGAGTAAACATACCTGTCCCAAAAAGATAGAACAGGAATCTAACAAGGAAATATTGGATCAAAACAAGACTGACAGCAAAGCAGTAAGGCAAACATTAAATTCTACAGCTCCACACCCTGCATATGGGGCTTGTGGTGTTTCAATATGGATTTCACTAGGTTAGGTAGCATCACCTTTACAACCTAGCACACATGGTCTCTTGAGGGCTGGTTCTCTCTCTGTCTCCTCATCCTTTCAGTTCACTTTCAGTTAGGTCATCTCCACACTCCAAACTAGTGTTGGAATTGGGAGATTTGGGAAGAAAATGATGCAGGTAGTTCTTGGGACACATACTTCTTTCTATCAGTAAGAAGTGGAGGCAGAGAAAACTTTAATGTCATATCCAAATCTAGTCTATGAAAAGAATATAAATCTTAAACTGATTTGACATACCAGGAGACATGTACTTCATTAATTAATTCAGCAAATGTTTATTCAGGACCAGACACTTATTCTATGTTGGGTGTATAAAGATAAAAGAAACCCTTCTGTTAGTCTAAGTGAAGAGACAGCTATTGAGTTAATAGTTATGTCATGCAGTGATAAGTGACAGAGGAAGGCCCTGGGCACAGTGAGCATGCTGAGGTCTAATGTGGCTTGGGGTAGGAAAGGCTAGTTATTTACAGGAACCAAGTTATAACTGAGCTTTCAAGAATTCTTAGAAGCTAGCCAGGCAGAGAAGCATGGCTTACATTTCTAGGAAAGTATACTCAAACATTCATCAGTAAAAGCATCCCAACTTAAGGCTTCTACAAGTTAGTGTGGCTGAAGTGTGACACACTGGAAAGAGCAGATGAAGCTTGACAGGTGAACAGAAAGTCATTCATTCATGCTGCACTCTCTGGGCTAACTTGTTTGCTATCAACAACCAGAAAATGAAGAAAATTTGAATTTTAGAAAGATTGCTGTGGATATCATGTGGGCAAAACATCTAAATGGAATCAAGCTGGTTATTATAACAACTAATCTAGGAGAGAGGTTGTATAGATTTTAACTCAGTTTCTATCAGTATAGACTGAGAGAATGGATCTTAGAGATGATTTCTCAATAGAACTAGTAAGACTATTAAATAATTCATTTACTGCAAAATTAGTGAATAAAGGCATACATGCAGTGGTATTTAGGGAGACTGTCCAGTTTTTTAATTGATCCTTGATCAAGAATAGAAATTAAATAAGGTATCAAGTATAATTGTGTTGAATAGTTATAATAAATCAAATTTGAGAAGAGTGTCCACATGTTTTTATTTATGTCTACCATGTCTTAATGAAATATTAGACTGAAAAGAATAGGGCTTAAAAGAGGACAGTGACAGCAAATCCACTTTATGTAGTAAAGAATAAAAAAGCAAAATTAGGATGGCCTTAGGAGATGTACTATCAGGTCTACAACATTAATAATAAACATTTGCAAAAGAATGTAAGGGAAATGCTATTTTAAGTTATTTGGTAAAAACAAAACAGAAAAAAATGAGAACTCTAGAGACTCAGGGATATTAACTGGTTTGCTTAAACCAGCCACACACAGCCACAGTGGACTCAGATCCATTTGGTGCTCTTGCAGGGCATCCCAGTAACTGTATGACAGTCAGCCTTTAGAGTCCAAGACATGACAATTAGAACCAAAGTAGCCAATTTGAAGGAAAAAAGAGTATTTCAAATGATAACAAAAACCTTTGGAATATATGTACATATATCTCAAGAGGTCAAGAAAAGTGATTTTTTTTGGTGTTTTACCAAACCATACAATATGTAAATAAATTTTATCTGGAAATTATTTGTGTAAATGATATTAGAATTTTGAAGAATTTATTTAGAGACTATTAGTAGGACATGATGTTTGTCATTTAATCTTTCTGTTTAAATCAACCACTGTGTTACCACTGACCATCTGCCTTGTATCTATCATTGTGACACATTCTGAGGGGCAAATGAAATATGACAGATTGGTCTGCAAAGACCTTAAAGTGTTGTTAGAGAAAAGAGATTTGCAAACATGGAACTAATTTGGAACCATTCAGAATAGCTTATAACTAGTGACATGAAAAAATTCAGGAAACAGAAAACCAGTTCCTTGGGTATTCAGAATAAAAGTCGTTAACTAACAGTCAATTCTAAGGCTTTATGAATGATATTAACAGTTGAGAATGTGATCTTAAGGCAAATCCTGAGTGATGAAACTCAGGATTTTTCAAGACAAGGGCAGACTAGTGAAGTAAGTATGCTTGTTTTTTTGTTTCTTAAAAAAATGGAAATTTACTCCAATAGTTCCTTTACTTAATGAGATGCTATAGATCTAAATGTTAACAACTTTAAATGACAATGATAATAATCACATCATAAAAGCTAGTGTAAGGATTAAAAATCATATAAGCAGATTTGTATATTGAGGATACACAGTGGTACTCTCCATGATACATAATGTTACATTATATACATTATATACATTGTATACATATAAGCAGAGCACTTTGTGTATTGTGGATACTCAGTGGTACTCTTCATGATACATAATGCTTCGTCATTCTGAAGGACAATTTACCAACTGTTCCCCAAAGCTTCATTTATTAATTTAATTTTAATTCTTTGCATGTGTATGTGTGTTCAGTGTACATGTGTGCATGTTCACATATGTGTCAGTGCACAGGTGTGGATGAGTGTATGTGTCCACATGGGTGAAGAGGCCTATATTGCTGTCCACCTTATTATTGAGACAGAGTCTCTCACTTGAACCTGAGCTTGCTCATTTGGCTAATCTATCAAGCCAGCTTGCTCTTGGGATTCCTGTATCTGCCTCCAGAGAACTGGGATTAAAGGTAGGCTGCCATGTCTGCTCTGAACTTGGATTCTTGTACTTGTGCAGCAAGTATTTTATAGACTGAGCCATCTCCCCAGAACCTAGAAGATTTTACTTTTGTAGGAGTGTTGACATTTTATTCTGAGGTATCTATATGATTCCTAGGTGGAAAAGTTGAAATGGCATATGTCATTCAAATAGCATATGCATTTGGGATGGAGATGTACATTTCAGAGTATTGGCCCATGGGTGGTACTGATAAGCCCTATTGATGGATGGGATTGCCTATGGAGAAAATATTGAAGTAGAGGAACAAAGAGTCCAAGGTTGAGCAGTGCTGAATTAAATTCTAACATTTAATCTTGAAGCCGAGGGAGAGGTGGCAAAGCATTCTGAGAGGAATAAGTCCCAGAGGAGGAAGCCCAGACGAATATGGTGTCAGGGAGGCCAAGAGAAGAGAGTTCCAAAAGGGAAGGAGCGATCGACTAACTCTATGAAGTGAGAGAAAAGGTCTGGTAACACAATGGATGACTGGCAAGTGTCTGTTGGATGTGTCATTCTGGAAGCTCTCGAAGATTGTAGGAAAAGCAGATTCATGAAGGTGGAATCCAGACGAGAGTAAGTAGAAAGTGAAGGAGAGGTGGAATGTGTCCACAACTCTTCATGATTTTGCTATGAAGGCAGAGGCCAGTAGAAGGTTTCCTTTTGTTTTTTGTTTTGTTTTGTTTTCCTTTTGTTTCCTTTTGACCTGGGAGATTCTGGAATTAGTTGAGTGCTTGTGTCAATGCTTTCATAGAGAAGGAGTAAGTAAGTAATTGAGGATATAGGAAAGTTAGCTGGTGGAAGAGAACTCTTGGGATGGGCTTGGTGTTTGATAGCAAAATGAGAGCAGGAGGTATAAGTGGGCTTTTGCTATCTTCTATATGTTGAGTATGTGTTAGGTATTATGTGTAGTGATTTGTACAATGACTGATTTATTATTTACTATAACCCTATGAAATTGATATAATTAGCTCCATTTACAGATGAGGAAACCAAGTTGAATAGACAGCCAAGGTCTTAATTCAGAACCATTTGGTTGCAGAGTATATACTCCCCCTACTAGAGGCTTTGCTCTGCGATTCTGTATTAGTTTTCTCCAGCCATCATAAAAGCATCACTGCTTAGACAACAGACTTTGTTTTCTCACAGTTCCGGAGACTTATAGTCCAAGATCAAGGTGTTGGCAGATTTGGTTTCTCCTGAGGCCTCTCTCCTCAGGAGATGTGGCTCACAGATGGCCACCTTCTTGCTTGTCCTCACTTGGCCTTTCCTCCGTGCATCTGCATTCCTGGTGTCTCTTGTGTGTCCTCATCTCTTCTTATAGTGACACCAGAAATATTGGATTAGGGCACACCACTGTAACACCTCCATGTTTAACTTAGTCACCTCTTTACAGGACATATCTCCACCACGCACATTTCAAGATTAGGGTTTCAGCTATGAAATTTGGGGGACACAATTTAGCCTATAACAGATAACCTCTTAAAGTGTAAGAAAAAAAGTGTCCATGGGGGAAGTTCTGCATAGCATGCAACTGTAAGAGAAGAGAATGGAATATTGCTAGGGAAATACAGCCCTAGGGTTAGTAGAGGTTGGAGATCATTCATATGTATAGAGTCTGCCCAATTATGAGTCTCTATAGCAGCACTCAGGTGTATGTGTGGAGCTTTGTGAGGTTGCTAGATGCTCACATAGGCTTTTTAACCAGCCAAATGATCATCTCTTGGTACAAGGTTGAAATACATAGGATTTTTATTCACATTCTGAGTGAATCTATAATTTACTGTTGGCCAGAGATTTTTTCTGATTATTCTTAAATAGCTGAAAATGGGAGAATTAAATCTGTTACTGCTGAGATTTTGATGCATTCACTAATACAGAAAGTAGTCTGGACATTTTCCCAAGCTGTTCTATAAATTGTCTTTCATGATTACTCACTGCTTCTTTTCATCTTTCTCTCCCTTTTTCTTTCTTACCTTATTCCTGAGTAAATTATTGAATGCTTACAAAGTATCAGGTGCTAAGAATAGAGTTCACGATCTATTTTACATATATATGTATATATGTTGTTCACATGCACACACATACATATCTCCAAGTGATAAAGCTATTATTAAAGTATTAATTCATTATTTAATCCTATGGATGTACTGGGTACCTACTCAATTCCAGACAGTGTTGTGGGAATGGGATGGAGACATGAGTTAAGGTAGTTTCTGTCTTTTAAGAGATTTACAATCTGATATTATAAAATAAACAGGTAAGTAAACAAATACAATACCATATGGATTTGTAAAATCTTATCTCAACGAGGAAGTTTGTCTAATCTCTGCTTTCTCATACATGTTTGGAAGCTCACTGAAAGGAGCTATTAGTGCATTTGATTGAAAGGAACTATAAAAAGAACACCCATTCATCTCATAAGCATTTTTGAATGCTTGCAATCATTGTATAATGATGGGTTTAAAGCTCTTAAATTATGAGGAAGCCATTGAGTTGGGGGATCTTTGATTTTTCTCTGTTGAGTATATTGTCCACACCCTGTACTATCATTAACTCCTTCTTTAGCTGGTAGAATGATTTATGATAATCCTGAAATACTCTACAGAAACCTGCTGAATGTTCAAACTTGGGAAAGGTCACAGTAACAAGGCATTTTTGTGATGACAGGTGAGCAGAAAGCATATGCTGGCTTAGCATACACCTCAGATATTTGGCTCTTGGACCTTTGTATTAATATGGGGTTCCTTGTAATGTCATTATGAAAATGAATAGCAAGCCAAAAATATTTGGGAGAAGATGGATTTTTGCAGATGATATAATTGATATATTTTCAATTATCGCTTGTTTAGAATTCATCTCAGAAAACAAGTTGTTTGCTACCAGATACTTTATTGAGTTAACTGCGACAGTAATTAGAAACTCGTTGCTTTCTTGGGAGCTGATGTGCTGCACAAACTCAAGATAACATTTTCTGTAATGTTTACTCACTTCTATGGGGAAAATGTTAGCCATACTATGGAAATAGTTCAGGAAGGAGAAAGGAGAACAGGCAAACCTGATAAATGGTATATGTAGGTCTTAAAAATCAATGATTAGCCCTGTAACTGCTGAAAATTGATTTGAGGCCACATAATGAACATTCTCTATGTGCATCTTGACTTGATTCCAGAATCGTATTCTAGAGCATGTCATAGTGAAAGATTTTAAGTCAGAGAGTCTAAGTGCTGCCCACCTGTGTGCCTCACTTTCCCATCTTTAAAACGAAATGCTTATGGGAAAAGGTCTCTAAGGTTCTGCCAGTTCTGCTATCATTATTGTTCTGTGATTATACATCCCATATCTATCAAAAGCATTTTGACTCTCTTTAAGTTGCTTAAGCCAGCATTTCAGTTAGAATGCATCCAGGAGCTTATTCCGTGGGCTGTTGGGAACAGCAGACAAAACCTTGCTACTCCGGGACTTGATATGTCTTCTGCTAACCACTGACAGTGAGCCATACCACCTAAAAGGCTCCCCCGGTACCCTTAAAGATTGAAAAGACATGTGGACAGTATTGAGAACTGTGGAAGAGGAGACCAGAGAGACGTTGATCACCATGGCTCCTTGGGATTTGCAAAGAGGAATGACTAGAACTGGGCCATTCACTACAGCCAGGTCAAAGGTCAGGTCAGGAATGTGGACAATGCTGGTGACTCCAGGTAGGTGTAGGAGGGTAAATGAACCTATTTAGTCCCTCCTGAGTCTTGAGACTGGGCAGCCAAGCTCAGAAAGCTACTAGGAAGGCTCCTAATTTATGAAATTCTGTGAAAGAAAAATGTGACATTTATTTTTTTTTGTATTTTTATTGCCACACAATCATTGTATTCGTATTTAATATTCACCAAGTAAATCTGCTGTTATCATATCCATACAGTTCAAGCATCAAGTAAGCATAATTTCATGATCACTTACTGAGTTAAAAATCTGATTTCCACTGATGCCATTTTTCATTCAGTAGACTCCTCTCTCCCACTTTTGAAAGATTTTTAATGTTGAAAGAAAGACCTTTGAGTTTTTTCTTTAGTTTTAGTTAAGTAATATTAAATACAACTCTCTGGTAACAGAGACATATGTATTATTATTTTGCCAACAATAAGAAAGTTTGGGGAAAATTAGAAAATAATTGGATATTGTTTTTCTTAATGATTGAACAAAATGCCAGACAATTTATGAATAGGATATTAATCTAGATAACTAAAAATTTTTGGTATTGAATGCAGTCACAAGAAATTGTTTTGTAATTGTTTCTGTTATGGAATTCAAGTAAAAACTTACATATGCTCCTTAAAATACTGATTCAATTCCTGCATGCAATCATTTAAAAATAACTGTGTGCCTGATGTATATTACAAGATGATTTCTTTTCTTCTTGTTTTGCATTTATCTAGTTGCATCCAAGATCCGGTACTTGCAGGAATATCATAACCGGGTTCTTCACAACATTTATCCTGTACCATCAGGAACAGATATTGCAAACACCCTGAAATACTTTTCTCAGACCTTGTTAAGGTAAGCCTTAAAATATCCTCTACTTCAAGAGAATTATTAGGTAGTTCTGCTGAATTTATTGGGACCTAAATTTATATTGAAATGAAAGTTTTGAAAGGCGTTAAATTACCTAGTGCTCTGCCAGAAGAGTCTGGACTCCAGTCCTCTGGGTGTACATAGCAGATCAGACCCTGGGCCTGCCTGCCAGAGTGGGTAGCATGGCAGCTGCCCACCTTTCTCAATCCAATACCTTTTCAAGAGATTTATCAATGATAAAAGTTGTATGTTTGGCACTAGTGGCCCAAGATTAAGAGGAGAGACCACAGTGCTTAAACAAGAAACATTTTCAGTCTAGACAAATTCAGGATCATGTGGCACTGTAGAGTCCTCACTAGCACTTCCCATTTCTCTACATGCCATAGAAGGTAATGAGACTTATTATTTTAAGTCCAAGCAACACTTCTGGTGTTCAGCACGCCTTACAGTTCATCTTGAAATTCCACGGAGGAGAAGTAACAAAAACAGGAACTCTTTTCACACTGTCTACTTGTACGACAAGGTAGAGATCCAAGGAAGGTGACCTGCTGTCACTTCTCATTGATGTAAACAAGCAGAGATGAAACTTTCCAGCAAAAGCTCAGTTGTTTTGGGAAATTAAATTGAAAAAGTCAGAAGACTATTTCACCTTCCATTGATCCCCAAGGCTTGCTCTTTCCCTCTCCTACAATCTTCTCACTTTAAATCTGATTGACTTGCCCCCATCCCTCTTGTCTAACAGCAGAGTAAGTTAGGTTTTGGGAGAAAACATTAGAATGCTTGTAGCAGCACTTGAACTTCCAGTGGACTGACACTTGAGCACTTTGCAGAAGAAATACCATGTGATCAGTTCCTCACCTTCTGTACCCCATTTCCCTGTTCTTCTTTGAAATATCTTCTCGTCTTTAGAATTCTTAGTATCCCTGTTCCAGACTGAAGCAATTCTGCTTATCGGATTCATGATGTCAGACTTAACACAGAAGGTTTAAGAACTTGTGACAGGCCATTTAGCTTTTTAAACACACTGAGACAATTAGTCCAGTTTTCATAGTAACAAGCAGATAAATTGATGGACCAAAGCATCTGCTTTTCTTCTCTTGAATTCTCCTTTTGTCTTTGAGGCCAGGGCTCTCAATGGGAAAGAAACACTTTCCAGTATCAAAACCTGTGAAAGTTCTCAAAGTGAGAGACGCTTGTCAGTAGGAAGCCTTGTGAATTCCATTTGTGGCATTGTTGTTGGCACTTCACAGCTTGCTGCTCAGTGATTAGCAATTGTGTCAAAAGTTAAGAAAGTCATGTTTGCAAGTCACAACATTCTATTTTCTTGAGCAATAGATCAGTAGAATGTGATCACGGGTGATAGAATTTTAATGGTGTAACTGGTGTTAAGGTAGTTTGTTCCAGTGGCCTGTTAGAGAAGATGCTGTGCCATCGAATGAGTCTATTTTCAAGAGGAGCCAACACCAACAATTGCTAATGATAACAGCACAATAGCGATCACCATAACAGCAATGTTATATAACAGTAGTAGCACATATATGTATCAAGTACTGTTCTAAGCCCTGCAAATGAGGCATTTCCTTTAGTCCTTTCTAATTAGGTAGATGTATTATTATACTCATGTTGCAGTGAAACTAAGGCACAAGTGTGGTTAGATAGGTGGACTAAAGTTATTTATCTAATAATGCTGGAGCCATTGAGTCACTGGGGCCGTAATCCACAGCACTCATTGTGACGGTTATGTTCTATTGCTTCTCTTGAGCGTTTCTGTCACACCATAGGAACAGGTATTTTTAATGTGTGTGTGAACACATGTGTGTGTGGGTGTGTGTGCATGTTGAGGCCAGAGGTTGACATTGGGTGTCTTTTTCAATTAATCTTTGCTTTCTTTATTTTATTTTTTTGAGGTAGGGTCTCTCCCTAGCTCAGAATTCTCTCTCTAGCCCTGGAGTTCACTATGTACTCTTATTTTTTGAGACCGAATCCCTCCCTGAACTTAGAGCACTCTGATTTGATTAGACTAGCCAGCAAGCCCCAGGGAGTCCCTGTCTCCTGACTCCCCAGCACAGGGCCACAGATTTGTGCCATTATACCTGTTGGTTTATGTGGGCTCTAGAGAACCTAACTTAGGTCCTCTTGCTTGTACAGCAAGTACTTTACCTATATGGCCATTTCTCCACCCCAGAGACATTCAGTTTAATAAAAATCTAGTTTGGGGGCTGTAGTAGTTACCTTCTCATTGCTGGGATAAAGCACCCAACCAGAAGCAGCTTATAGAAGAAAAATATTTGTTTTTGGCTTACAGTTTTTCTAAGCTTAATTTTTTATTAATCTATTTATTCCACAAGAAATAAATCATAACTTAAAACCATAATATTTTTACAAGGTCAAGGAGAATTACATTAACAACACAGACACCAGTCTGAATTGCAACACTACACAGGTGTTTCTCTGTTCCTATGATGGAATTGCATAACCATACTACATAACAGTTCACTCAAGATCTGGGTCAAGGCAGTTAACCCTTTCAAGAAAACTGCCCAATGAAGAGGGGAGAGCTGCAAAGAATGTCTCCTAACATTTTACTACAAGATGGAAAATCCCCCAAGGTGACTAACTCGAACCCTTCATTTCACAAGCCTGGCCTTGGGTTTTGTCTTACTTCCAAATCCAGAAAGACATGTGTACTACATGCTTACAAGCACAATTCCATGTCCCGGAGGACCTGAGCACAGACTGATGTTAATGAGCCTGTGAACAACCTTCATCCAGAGCCTCCAGGGAAATCAGAGCCCAAGCACAGAGCACCACCATTTCCCTTATCTTTTTAAAAAAGTATTTAATTAAAAAATTATTTGCAAGCTGAGAGAGAAAACAGATGGACGGACAGACAGACAGACAGACACACACACACACACACACACACACAGAATGGATGTCCCAGGGCCTTTAGCCCCTGCAAATGAACTCCAGATACATATGCTACTTTGTACATCTGGCTTTACCTGGGTACTGAGGAATCCAACTGGGATTGTCAGGCTTTGTAGGCAAGCACCTAACCCCCAAGCCATCTCTCCAGCCTCAAGGTGCCATATCTTTAGACAGTAGTTTTAACTGTTAAATGAGCTTTGACATCTTGACAGGCCATATGCATTTCATACTCAAACAAAAATATTGCCTTCGTTTCCTGTTTTGTATGACTAGACCATACAAGTGAAAAGAAAAAAAAACAGAAAAAAATGATAAATGAATATTCAAAGGGTTTACATCAAAAGGCAGGCCAGTCCTTTGCAGCCAAGCTCATTTGTTTTTAGCTGGGAAGCCATGTAGAGACCCATCAGGCAGTAGATGGTTCCTCTCAGAGTCAGTGCCATGGTATCCAGGCAAAGCACTTGGTTAGGCAGGCCTCATTGCAGGTGGATGGGCTTACCATCTGATTTCTGGAAAAACTGCAGCTCTGGAACATTGTTCTTCTCAGCATAATCATATGTTGTCAAAGTAGAGGTCAATTTAGTTGGAGTGGCAAATATGATAGGCAGTGCTTTTGTGGAAACCACGGGCTTTAATCCCTGTGGGCTGTTGGCCTGCCTCCCAAGCCCATGCTCAGGCCAACTTTTGTGAGAAACCACTAAACTTGTACATGTTGCCCAGAGCCCTGCTTCCCACAGCTGCTGCCTGCATAACTGCTCCAGACTTAGTTTTTACAGATGTGTCTGGCAGAGCACACAGCTAGCTGTCACATTGTTGTCACTTCAGCAAGGAGGTAGAAGAGAAAGTGAGCTGAGCTGTGAATATCCAGTGAGGCTGAACTAATAAAGCTCCAGGTTAGTCCCCAGTGACACACCTCCTCCAGCAAGGCTCCACCTTGCAAAGGCTTCACCAGTTGGAAATTAAGTATGAAGCTTAATCACAAGCACATGAACTGATGGGGGCACTTTAACATTCGAAGCCCCACAGGGGCTGGGGAGTGGATAAGCACTCCATTCAAGCTGGAATACCCAAGTTGGATGCCCAGACCCCACATCAAAACAGGAAGTCGTGGTGAGCTTCTATAATTGCAGCATGTTGATGGGAGGCAGGGACATTTTCCAGAAGCTTATGGAAAGCACCACAAACAGCAGAAGGAGAATATAGAACTAGAAACCTTCCTCAGATGATGTGACAGGCAAGAACTGACCCAAAAGTTGTCCTCTGACCTCCATATGTAAGCCATGGCATGTGTGCTCACACACAAATAAATAATACAATTAAACTGTTTGTTTTGCTTTTGCTTCTGGGAATGCTAGGACCCACTGTAAGTCCATAGATAGTTTTGGCTTTCCGTGAGATTAAGTGGTAGGATTAAGTGTTAACCCCAAAGATTTACCATCTTTTTAGGATTTTTGTTAAAATGAGCTGTACCAGAGGTTATGTGGGTGGTATTTGAACTCCCAGATGAGTTAGTTCTATCTTCCACTTAGCAATTAACTGTGGGTAATGGGTTAGAGCAGAGTTAATAGACTATGGTTAGGAGGACCCCACACACTCACCCCACACAACCCATGGAAATGTGAAAGAAAACTTTGAGGAATGAAATGCATTATAGATTAGACCTTAATATTTATAAGCCCACCATTGGGCTGAACCCATTACATTTTTTTCTTTTTGTCCACTCCAGCTTTTTTGTAAGCTGGAAATAGAAAATTTAAAACTATTAAAACTATATATTATGCCATGTTACAATCCCTTTCTATGTTGACAAATTCATCCATACAGTTGTATTTATATTCCCTCTTTTTCTTTTTAAATAAAATCTATTAGAGGAGTTGAAGAAACAGCTTTGGGTAAGAGCCCTTGCTATGTAAGTGTGAAGGCCTGGGCCTTCCTGAGTTCACTCCTCAGCACTCAAGTAAACAGCTGGACATAGTTATGCATGCCTGTAACCCCAGTCCTGGTGGGTGGTGGACACTGGAGAATATTTGGGGCTCACTGGTCAGCCAGTCTGACCAAAAAACCCCGGCAGTTCTGGGTTCAGTGAGAGACTCCGTCTCAAGGAGACGATGTAGAAGAGTGATGCTGTTGCACACCTGATGTTCTTCTCTGGCCTCTTCATGTTCTTGCCCAAGGCACACGCACCTGTACACAAATGTGCACACACCACAACACACACACACACACACACACACACACACACACACACACACACACACTAGAAATCTCAGGACAGGTGAGATGGCCTAGATATTTTGTTCCTTGATTATTATTGTAAGCTTTTCTATAAGTAAGATGGTTCCTTTTGCTTTTATATAATCTTCACTTTTAGAATTATTGTTGTTTTCATTGCTTTCAGAACTCAGGTTCTTGGAAAGAAACAGGAAGAATCAGTTGGGTTCCATGGCTCATGCCTGTAATTTTAGCACCCGGAATCCCAGGCAGGGGAAATGAGAGGTGGACCCCAGCCTGGGCTAGGCAGCACTGTGTTACAAAGTTCCAGCAGCTTCATCTAAGTCAGAATTACATTTTTAGTATTCGTGCACACATGCAAGGTTGGCTAATTTTAGTAAAGTTTTATACCAAGTTTATTTAACTTCGATTAATTTAGTTCATAGGACTGAAGAGATTATTGTTAACTACGACTGGCTATAAAATCAGTTGAAGAGTCCACATATGACATTTAGCTCATAATTAGACTTGTATTACAGTCAACGGAGGTTCCCTCAACTCTAGCTTTAGAAGGAAGGCCTGGAGGGTACCTAGCTTGCCAGCTCTGTTGCTGAGAGCAGTTTTTGCCCCATGAAAGGGGATCAGTAAATACTTGTTGAATTGACTTTGGTCAAGATTTCCTCCAGGGCAGGAAACCATCTATAGAGCATTTCCTCAATCTGGTGGTGACCTGAGGTCCTGGATGAGGTTATATCTAAGTGCCAAGTTGTACACATTTCAATTTAGCAGAGTCCAAAGACTGGCAATGAACATAGTTTCACATAGCTTTAGAGTTTAGATTTTTGTTGCGAGTGACTCCCAGGATGCTCTCGCTGGATCCCCTGGCTATTGCAGAGGTGTGTCTGTTCCTGTTACTTAGAAGCATTCTCTAGTCATATTTTAAACCTCGACCTTCTTTAAGGATCTGATCTTTCACCTGGTCTTCCCATCACAGATATTCTTTTGGAAACCCTCCCCCACACCGCTCTTTGGTTGCTCTTCAAGCTAGCTGCACATCAGTCTTTACATTTCGGGAAAGCTGCTTGTTGCTAACTCTTTAGAAAATGTTCATCTGTATTGAAAAGAGATTCTAGTCTCAGCTCAATAATCTTGATCGAGTGATAATTTCTAATTGCTTATGAAGGCAATTTATTCTAAAGCCCACGGACTAGCTTTAGAGCATAGCATTATCAAGAAAATTTTTTTATAGTGAAGAGAAGCAATTTAAATGTCAAAATTCATAATTGTATAGAAAGTTTACTTGACATATTCGTTTTTGGTGTTATAAATACCTCAGGACAATTATTCATCATTCCCCACACCCACAGAGGTCTTTTCTTCTTGCTTTGTCCTGATAAAGGAAAGCAGTGCTTGGAGAGAGGACCTCAGGAGGGAAAAGGAAAGGGGAAAAGTTGGCTGCTGTGTCAAACTCTTCTGAGCAGGGCATTCTTAATGTTTTTTTTGGTTGGTCTACACAGAGACTTGTGGGGAAGAATTTCAGATGTAGAAAATCGTTGATCATTCCCAAGTTAGACAGTTTGGTTGGGGAAATATTTTTTTTTCTCGAATAAACTTCACAAAACATCATAAAGTCACAATGCATTGTACATTTATTCATAAGCCCATCTTAAGTTGTGCCACAAATTAAAGCATTTCCTCACATTAAGACATCAATGATAATTAAAAACTGGTTTCATGGATAGCTCATTTTCGCCATTTTTTTCTCAACCTCACCTACTTATTAGACCTAAATGCAGTGAAAGAGAGATTTACTGTTTTAATACTGACATTTTTTCCCTCCCTGAATGTAGGAAGCTACTGTTGCTATTGTTTGGGAGTCCCACATATACAGGAAGGGAAAAACATCACAGTAGTCTCCAAAGTTGATTCACTAGTGCTTGTTAACATCAATCCAACTTTGGAAAAATAGTAAGGTATATTTAGAAAAAAATATGTTATATTTCTCCTACTAAGGGGAAGGTTGATGAGGGTTCTGAGCTTAACTTAAAGGATAGTTTCAATATTAGTAACTTATGATATTCAGTTATTTTTATTGTCTTAGGCAAAATGCTGTTCTTTTTATGCCTTTCCTATAAGACCCACATCTTGTAATTTTGACAAGATGCTGGTAGCTGTCCAATTTAGTGCTGAAGTTTGGGAAATACTATACTGACTTATATCCATTATTATTCTAAAGGAATTCTCAGTGGGGTAGACTCAATAGGATTAGAACAAATTGTTGGTGACTGGGCTTATCATAAATACAACGTTTAAAGGTGGTACTCATAAGAGTAATTGAGTTACATGAGAAAATTATAAAGTTTGATGTAAAAAAAATCTGCTGACATACTCGATGTAGGCAGATAGAGAGAGGTGGAATGTTTATATTATCCATTGTAAAGTATAAGATTACAAAGATAAATACATCACACACTAAAAAAGGTAAATTAAATCCCTTTAAAATAAAAAATACATAAAATCTTAATTCATTTATTGCTAAGTATTACATAACTATTCTGAAATTATCTTTATTATCAATTGTTTTTCCCTGGACATTTGGGTAACAGAAGACAAAGGAAATTGAGGTAAATTAGGCACATAGGAAATAAAAAGCATGTAGTCATTTTCTTACATTATAACATACTTATGCACTAAGTAAATAAAATTAATGTAAACTTGACATAGCAAGCATGCTTGACACTAACCAATTCTTCACATCACTGTAAAACTATAGCTGTAATATCATTAACTGAAAATTTAGCAATGCTGGATACCCGTAGAGTAAGTATAAAACAAGGTTATTTTATATAATGAAGCATTTATAAATTGTAATTAATTTTGATTAACAAATAAGTATACTATAGTAAGACACCTAAGTGCTACAGATATTATAATGTATAGCTATTGTCTACTAATAAATAGTGCAATCCAATTTTAAAAACCTAAACATTTGGCTAAGCAGTACTTTTATTTTTTAAATCAACTTTTCTGCTTGATCATTTTATTAAAACGTTTATAATTTTAAATTAAGACTAAAAGAATATATTTAGAGATTTCTGTTCCCATTAAACCTTTTTTTAACTTTATAAATTTTCTTTAGTTTTTAGTGGGTTTTGTTGAGTAATAACGTAAGTAGCAGTAATATATGAGCTCTTATTGTATGATGTATAGTTATATAACAGACACTGCTTGCTTAGTCTTTAGAATTTTCAAGGCAACTATTTAATAAACCACTGTTTGTATTCATAAAATAAAATGTTTCCTCCCTAACATGCCAAATTAAAACACACAGACACATAAATAACCATTATCATTAGTTCACAAACACGTGCTATGGGCCATCTACTATATATTATTTTATAGCTTTTCCAATGTAGATTAGCTAACATTTTAGAAATATGTATTATTTCTAAATTCATATGCCTGTTTAAACTTCATTATCTCCAATGATACTGACAGAATGTCATGAAACAGTATCATAATATACATATAGACATTATTTTGATGCAATAAACATGTGATTTTTAAGATTTTTCTTAATAAACACACATGTTTATTCTTTGCTAAAACATGTTTCTGTGAGTGCCATACCTATATTTTGCAAGTTTCTGTTTACTGATTAAGACAGTCATGCTGAAAACTTCTCTTTGAAAACTGTTCGTGATTAGGAACGAGAGCCCTTACTGGTAACTCAAAGCCATTGTTTCTCCTTCCAGGAAACCTTTCCTTCACCAAACTGACAAACTGTAAAAGATGGGTTTGGCACTGAAACATGCATTTTTATATTTTTGCTCCTTAAAACCAGATAACACATGAGATGCAATGAAACTTCCACAAAGCAAACCTGTGTTACTGAGATCTCTGAGCACAAAGCTATGTGACCAGCACCAGATTTGTAAACTGTGCTGGCCTGGCGATTGCATCTTATGTGGAATGTATCTGGTGTTTTATTATTTGTTTTAGAGTGTCATTTCAATGTAATGTGCTGTTCTTTGTGTCTTTGTTGTCTCTTTTTTTTCTTTGTCCCCCCAACAGCATTTTGTCCCGCACAGGGAAGAAGGAAAACCAAGATGCCTCCAATTTGACAGTGCCCATGACCATGTGTCTTTTTCCTGTGCCATTCCCACTCACCCCATCTCTAAGACCGCAGGTCAGTTCCATCAACCCTACTGTTACTCGCTCCCTCCTTTACAGCGTCCTGCGAGATGCTCCTTCAGAACGCGGCCCGCAAAGTCGTGATGCTCAGTTGTCAGACTACCCTTCTTTGGACTACCAAGGCCTCTACGTGACTTTGGTGACTCTTCTGGATCTAGTTCCCTTACTACAGCATGGCCAACACGGTGAGCATTTCATTGAAATCTTTGGAAATGTACATGTGTACTTATGACCATATATGATGCTGAGTTTGGAGACTTGTTATTGTAAGAAGTCTTGCGAAGGCACATTGTGTGGCTGAAGACTTTGTTATGGGGAATCTTGATGATGGTGCTTCCCATCCATCATCTCACACTGTTGGGTTGTCACCCAGGGCCTTGAGTTGGAGAAATGGGCGGGAGATGGGAGGAAGAATATATCAAGGACCTGACTCTTCTCTCCTGATTAGCTTATTAAGGGGACTTTTCTATTCATACTTGGGAAACTGAGATTTTAAAACTTGACTCAGAAAATCTAAGAGGTTGAGCTTGAAGAACAGGCTCTAAACTCTTGACTGATTCTGTAAGTTTGCAGGGCAAATAAAAAATTTCTTCTGGGACTTGTTTTCCCTGTTTTAAAAGTCAGGAGCTTATATATGAAGAAATGCCTAAGAGCTCGTCTAAATTCATGTGACAACCAATAATTACTACAAAATGCAATATACAGCATGTTCAGGAGTGTTTTAGAATAGAAGCTGGAGAGCAGGCTTCTTTTCTTATCTCTTCCCCCTTTCTTCTGGGTTTAATCAATTTCATTACCTTGCTTGCTTACTCCATTCTTGTGACAAAGAGGCTTAGTTACCATCTTCTGCTGAACTATACAATATATAATTGGGATAATCAAATGAAAAATAATTCAGGAAGTAATGAATGTTTTGTATAAAATGCATTTTAAGATTCTATTTATCTTAACTAAAATATTGGTAATTTGGTCCCTAAAAGTATAACAGAAGTTTAATTGTATAGAAAAGTTAGAATTTTGGAAATGGGTGGGGGTCCAGGGGGGTTATTTGCTTTTTAATATACCTACTCTCCTAAGAGCATACTTAATGTTAATTATCATGATACATTCCTAATTAAAGTAGTTTGAATCACTTACTTTCATAAAAATGTTGAATTAATGATTATTGAATTTGCTTTCCTTGTATTTGCCATCTGTATTATAGTGAATGTGAAAATGTAGAAATATATATAGTTGCTTTTCCTGCAGTTTTGTAACCTCACCTCTTTTACTGTGATCCTCTCTCAACTGAGAACCTAAATGAGACAAATCTGAACACGAGACGTCAGATCTTACAACTGTCGGTTGATGTCTGTTGAGGGTTGCAAGTGCCTTTCCTTTGGGATGCCCAGTTCTGAATTCACTGTGGACTTTCTAGGTCTTGGGAAGGTCCACAGGGTAGGGCAGATACCCTTTATTTTCAAGATCCCTTGATTATGATGGTCATGTTGGTAAATATCAACACATATAATGTGTAAAATTTAATAGTTTGAGGGGGGATGATTCATGCTTTTGCTCTACACCTGTTTTGTGATCTTATATTCATTGCTCTTCATCTCTTGTATTTTTGTTCTGCACAGTAGAATGTAGATAAAACTCACCAGTCCATTCTAGTGAATGGTTAGAGAAACCAGGCAGCATTGCCTGTCAAAGTGGTCTGAAGGACCTACCTTAGAGTCACCTAGGGAGTTTCCAACATGGATTTCTTCAGTAAGAATCATTAAGGAGTGGTCCCAAGATCTGAAATTTTAAGTAAGCGTCCTGCAGATGCTTCTTTTGCACACGGAGAACCAGTACACTGTGGTTAGAGGCTGTTCCGTAGTCTGGGTCTGGGTGAGCACTAGATAGTGACTTTGTCACAGTTCAACTATAACTCTCAGGTGATTAGGGCAACGACTACTTCTCTCGAGATCTCAGTTTTCTTATGTGAAAACTCCTCCAGTTGGACTCTTTCAGGGCCCTTTCAGGGCCAGCAATCTATAATTAAGCTAAAAGGCCCTGTGAATGCAGCTCAGGTGTCCTTTATGCAAAGACTCAGGTAATTCATACTAAAATTTTTCCATTTCATTGATTTGAACTCTCTTTGTCCCTGGTTCTCGAGGGTGCATTGTGTGGACATTATCAGTGATGTGCCTATTGAGATGGCATATTAATTCTAATGACAATCAGAACTAATTTTAGAAATGCTCATAATACAAGAAGACAAATCTGTTGCAAAGAGACAAGAGTCAGATACTACACTATACTATTGAGTCTTGGTGGATGGCCTACATTGTGGAGGCTCAAAAATACCAACATGGCAGAGATGGCTCAGTGGTTAAAGCAACTTGCTTGCAAAATCTGCTGGCCTGGGTTCAATTCCCCAGCCACCCACATAAAGCCTGATGGGCCTTTGCAACACACACACACATACACACATGTGTGAACACGCATGCACACATGCATGTACATAAGGACATTTATTATACATGCATTCTGAAGCTAAGTAGCTGTGGTTTGTTTTGAAGATCTTCTATTTTTACTTCTCATGCAGGTAAATGGTAATAAGTAGTAGCTAATATTTTTGGAGTATGTGCTGTGCCGAGCACTTCGCATTTATTTTTTTAAACCTCCTAACAACCCTTCTAATGAAGCCAGGTAGGTATTGCTACTATCTCCATTCTTTTGAAGAAGCACTTACTTTCATGATGGGTGATGCCTACATACACAGGTCATGTACTATCAGCTTATAACTTCCTTTTTTTAGTGCATGCTGATTTTGCTACTCTATGGAGGTTACAAACGACCTCACTGCCCAGGACTCAAGATGCAGTACCATTGTGTTTTGGTTGCCTGTACAGAAAGCCTGGTTTTATTTCTAGAATTGCCCTAGACTTTTCTTAAATTTCCAGTGGGCAAATAATCTAACATCTTTGAGCACTAGTTATCTTATGTAAAATGTAGTGGAGGTAAGAATGAGAGGATTTAGGGATTCATTTTCACATGGCAGGTGCTTTAGAAGGCAGCTATGCTCACCACTATACCACCAACGCCCCATGTGAATTCATGGAATTCATGAAATCAAGAAGTCATAAGAATTCCAAATACTACCAATGATAGAACTAGCATTGAGGGAAAGCTCATGAAATGGATTGACGTTTCTCAATATAATCACACATTGACTCTCCTGTATCTATAACACACTTTACTAAGCAGTATGTTTCAGAACTCTTGATAGGAAGGGAATAATAGTTATCATAACTTAGACCAGCTTATAAAAATGAGCATATTTGTTAATGATAAAATACTCAGTGACTGATTACCCGATTTTGTTTTGTAGATCTTGGACAGTCAATATTTTATACTACTACATGTTTGCTACCCTTTCTCAATGATGATATTCTGAGCACTTTGCCCTACACGATGATTTCAACGTTAGCTACCTTTCCTCCATTTCTGCACAAGGATATTATTGAATACCTTAGCACATCTTTTCTACCAATGGCTATATGTAAGTTCAATCTTACCTAATACTAGATTTCATGTATTATACAAATGGAAATTGCTTTTACTGTTATTGGCTCTTGACTTTCAAGATTATAATGGAATCATTTGCTGCATACATGTGCTATGATTTAAATTCAATTGTTTCATCATTTCAGCATTCAGTATGATAAAGATCAAAGAAATGAAACAATTATCTCTTCAAATTGTCTTATTCATTTAGTTTGCACTTGTAAAATAGAAAGAAAGAACATGTCAAAGCACAGTCTATATTTTCTACTTATAAATTACAGTATCCTTTGCCACATCAGAAAAAAAGGTGGGAAGAGTGTTGCCTCAGATGTGTAGAAATTCTTTTCTTTTTGTATCGGAAGACTGTAGGGTGTGATGGAAAAAGCAGAGGCAGTCAGGACGTTGAGGCTCTGCTCCCTAGTTGCTGTGAGATGTTGAACAGCTCAGCTCACATGGTTGCAACCTAATCTACCGGCCAATGACTGTATCAGCTTTTCTTCACAGAGATGTTTTGCTGATAAAATAAGTCAAAATTTATGAAACACTTTGAAGAAAGCTAAAGCCTTCAACTCATGTGCATGGTTCAATTTATAAGCAGAACTGTTCTGAATTCCCTGCTACCTTTTTTAGTTAATAGTTTTTTAATCAATATCTTTATTACTCATAATTAGATACATTTTATGAGCAAATCTTTTAATGGTACCCCATTTCTCTCCGTCCTGTTCCCATGCAACTGGGTTTCCTCCTCTTTGGCCATACTGGATCAGTCCATGGAGTAGGGGGTTATGAAATGTACAAGAGGCAGCCAGTTTCCTGCTGCCTTTTAAAAAGACTTAATCTCATGAGCCCAGGCTAGCCTGGGATTCACTATGTAGCTGAGGATGGCCTTGAACTCTTGATCTTCCTGCCTCATCCTCAACTGGGATTATAGGTATGCACCACCATACCTGGCTTCTCATTTTCTTATAGACTTAATTCTGTAGGTTTATCAAACATGAGAGCAAAGAGAGGAATAAGTTGGGTAGTCAAAATTCTTCTAAAGCATTCTTTAAAGAAATGGATTATGGATTAACCAGTGTTTAATGAATAATCTGAACTTTAAAAAAATATTTTATTTATTCATTTTCAAGCAGAGATACAGAGAGAGGGAGAGAGAGAGCACACCAGAGCCATCACTTTGTGGGTCTGGTTTATGTGGGTAATGGGGATTTGAACCTTGGGCCTTAGGCACTGGAGGCAAGTGCCTTAACCGCTGAGCCATCTCTCCAGCTCGAGTAATCTGAACTTTTAAAGGAAAAAAATAATAAATTCTTATTTTAAAGGTCAAACAGATCTAGATTCTAATCACAGCTCTTCCACTAGCTAGCTGAATGACCTTAAACAAATTACTTCATCTTTTTATTTGTTACTTGTAAAATGAGAATAATAACTATAGCTGTGTCGTGATGTGAGGTAGTGATGATTACCAATTGGTAAAGTACTCCTCTAAGACATGTTAGTTTGCATGTCTTGTCTTCTCAACGATGGGATTTATTTTGTATTATAAAGGAGGTTTATTAGGTTAGCTTAAGGGACACAGGATGGATAGTCCAACAATAGCTGTTTGCAGACTGGAGACTTAGAGAACCCTGTAGTTGCTCAGCCCATGAGGCTTAAGACCTGCTGACCTGGAGGATTCCTGGGGAGTCATTGTAAGGCTGGTGAAAGTCTGTCTAGATAGCAACAACAGGGTGACAGGGTGCATGCAATGTACCAGCAAGTAACATAGGCAGCCAGGCAAAAGGCTTTTTTTAAAAGAGGATTTTGTTAGGAGGTTCAGGCTGTCCTCCAATTCATAATAATCCTCCTGCTTCATCCTTCTGAATGCTGGGATTGCAGGTATATGCAATCCCATTTTAATTTCACATACTAACGGAAGTTGTTGCTGGGCATCAACAATTGGCAGGTGTTTGCACTTAATAAACTACCTCAGCTTAACTGTTCAGTCAAGTTTAATTTAGGTACAGAATTGTAATTTCATGTCTTTTTAGCAAAGGGTCTTATTTATTCTAATTATATAGCAATTCAGAAAATTAGAAGATTGGTTATGCCATTCAAGTTATAGACTATTTAATTCTCTTTGCTTCGTTTATATAACCTTATGGACCATCATTTGCTTATAGATATAGTTTAGAATTATGTAGTCTTGTTTCTAAGTATATAATATTAAATACTAAACAAAGGAGTGGAATTCTTGTGGATTTTTTAAAAAAAGAAAGCAGGTGAGGCTGTGTCTTTTTAATAATAATCTAGTATCACAGTTCTTAGACGTAAGTTAATAATTTTGGGAGAGACATTAACGTAGCATGTTCCTGAAGTTATATTTAAAATGGATCAGGTTTTGACAGCTTAACTTTTCATTCTTGGTCTCAAATTTCCACTTAATTAGAAGTACAGAAGAAAACCAAACACACCTTGTCATGTTAAAATCCTTATGCAAATGTGTGAATATTGGAAACCAAATATTATAAAATAATGACCCAAGCTTAAAAAATTTATGTGAATTTTAGTGTTTATTAGTGGAATCATCATTCATTTAAAGATATGAACAAGTTATGTCATGTCTCTGGAACTAAATGCTTTTTTTAACTGTACAGGAGGAGTTTAGGGAAAAAAGTTCAATCTCTAAGATTATTTCTGTCTCAATAACTGTAGGCTAAATAGCATCAATCTTATTTATGTAACAGGCATGTATCTTCCCCCAAGCCAGTGATGATCTGGCTCATGTTTTTGTTTTATTGATCTGCTTTTAGTCTTAGTTTTGACTCTGCTTTTCATTACCATTCTGGTAATTCCACAGTAACTAATCTCTGTTATCTTCAAATCTAGAGAATATATTAGTCAGAATCTAAATAGCCATGTTCTCACATACCAGGAGGACACTCCTCTGCACGTGTTTCACAGAGCAGATGCAAAGAAGAGATCTGGTGCAAATTGATCGTGTTAAAATGGATTGATGTGAGATGGTGCTTATATTCTACTCATTGTATTCTCCTTGGTTCAGGGTCTAGAGATTCTGACTGATACAAGGGACATTTAACTTGACCCAGAATATTGTTCTTTCAGGCCTGCAAGGTTGAAGAAAAGATGCCATATTTTCTGAGTACTTACTAAAGTTTTTAAAAGAGAAGGAAGAACTTGCTGGGCATGGTGGTGCACCCTTGGAATCCCAGCACTTGGGAGGCTTAGGCAGGAGGATTGTCTCAAGTTCCAGGCCCAAAAAACAAAAATTCACAACAAACAAACAAACAAAAACAAATTAAAAAGACTTAAAAAAATCTTTGTGCCAAATGTGAAACATGGAGAATTCTTCATGTATTCAATGATTATATAATTAATGATTTTATCTATATCACTCCAATGATGAAAATTTGAACTTTTAAGAGGATTGAATCCTTCAAATTAAGAGCCTGGATATATATTATGTATATTCTTTGTCACTAAACCAGGTGCTATACATTATTATTATTATTTTTCGATCCAGGTCTCATTTATCCTAGGCTGACCACATTCAACAAGGATGACCTTGAACTTCTTGTTCTCCTGCCTCTACCTCCTGAGTGCTTGCTTGGGATTATAGGGATGGGCCACCACATCTGTTTCAAGTGCTGAACTTTTATTTTAAAATAACTCCTTTAGATGTTCTAAAGTACAACATCAATTTATTATAAACATTCCCTTTGACGTAAGGGATTCTTTTTAACTACTTCCATAAATAAAACAGACTTCTCTTTATTCCATATATGTGGAATTTGCTTTGCTTACAGAAGTATAATAAAAGTGTTACTAAGAATTAAAACAAATGCCTCAAACTTATGAGTAAGAATTAAAACAAATCATTAGCATGTGTTGCTGTGTAAACCTCTCTTTTTCCAATAAGGGATTTGTGATTTGTGGCCCAAGTTAAAAAATGGGTGTTTGGAAGGTGATGCTTTGGTAGAGAAGAAAAAAAATGATTCTAAATGAACATTCATTAATGTAGGCTGTCTTGTTTTGAAGAAAGAAGTAAAGCTGAAGAATTACATCAGTTCAAAGTGCTTCTAAAGTACCTGTGTCCTATACAGGGCTGTATAACCCACTTTCTTTTACAAGTTGAATTTTCTTAAAAAGTCCTTTACCCTCAGGAAATGAAAGGTTTAGTTAAATATTTGTCTTAACTAAAAATAATTAATGCATGATGTCATTGAATAGCTTTTGGATCAGTTTTTGCTCTGTCACTGCTATCACCCGTAATTCTATGGTATGTTTTTATGGTCATACAAAAAACCATTAACACATAGAAAAACAACAGGAAAAGATGAATGCATGATATTGATGACACTTAATCCTGAACATTTATTATAATTGGGTTATTAGCCAATGCTTGTGTTGATAAGGTAAGTCTTGCCATAAGAGCTCTGTTGTTGAATGGTAAGAAATATTTTGGTACTGGAATTCAGGAGGGCTGAATTGTAGTCCTCCGACTACTTATGACTCTCTTCACCTCACCCAACTTTAGTTTCCTTAGATGTAGAGTTGTCATTAATTATACCTCCCCCTGTCTGCATCAGCCCATCTTTTTCATGAAGATCGTGATGCCATATGGGACTGGAAGTTGAATATTCCATGATGTATGACTATATGATGGATCTAATGCATGGGTAAATCATAGACACATTAAATCCCATCACAACTATATTCTAATATTCTACTGAAATTTTCATAGTGTTTTGAAGTTTCATCCTCTTAAATATTGCCTAAGACGGGGGGGGGGTCATCCAGGAGAGAGTGAGAGTTCAACTCCGTTTGTCATTCTGGCAGGAATGGGAGAGTGCTTCCACAGTTGATGGGCATCCTGTCTCTGACTTCACTAACCTCCCAATCTGCATGCATTTTAATGCTGCCTAGACTTGAGGGTCTTGTCTTCATCTTCCTTTTATAGAAGTTTAGCTGATAGAGTTTTCTGAAGGCATGGTCCTCTTATACTGAGATCCTTTCTGATAGAGCACAGTTTCTCTGCTTGCACAAATCCATGGCCCTAGTAGAAAGAAGACTTACCTATCCAGGTAATGCCATCTGTCCAAGTGCTGGGTATGGTTTTTGTCATGGGTATTAGAATATTACTTTTCATCTTAGATAACACCCTTACATTTATCCTTTAGAGAGCATAAGGCCAGTCAGAGGTATTTCAGTATGTTCTGACCAAGATCAATTCTTTCTTTCTTTTTTTTTTGGTTTTTTGAGGTAGGGTCTTGCTCTAGTCCAGGCTGACCTGGAATTCACTCTGTAGTCTCAGGGTGGCAATCGAACTCATGGTGATCCTCCTACCTCTGCCTCCCTAGTGCTGGGATTAAGGCGTGCGCCACCACGCCCGGCAAGATAATTTCTTAATCAGTCTCTCCTTCCCCTGACAGGCCTCTTACTGCCTGTCCTTCACCAATAATCCACATCTCCAGAAATGTACAACAGCTCTTCACTTCCCTCATCCAAACCATCTAGTTTCATGCTACTGTTACAAACCAAATCCAATGATCATCCCTGACCCACCAGGCCCTCTGTGATGTGGCCATGGTCGACCTCACTCCTTTCATCTGCATTGTGTACACCTGACTTTCTGCAGTTGAACAAAGGCACCAGGCTTTGGTATTTGCTCTACACATCTCCCTTTGTCTCAGTCTTGCTCTTGAATGTCCCATGATTTATTTCTTTTAGACCTCAGTTCAAGTCCTACCTCCTTTAGAGATGCCTTTCCTTACCTTCAGATCTAACACAGGAGCTTTCATTCATCTGCCTATTCCCTTGCCCTGGTTTATAATTTTCACCAATATTTGATCTCTTCTAGAACAGTGCTGTCCACAGCCCTTTCTGTGATGATGGAAATGCTTTATAAATGTCTATGCTGCTCACTATGCAGTCACTTAGCACGTGAAATCCAGTGACACTGAGGAACTGAATTTTAAGTTCCATTTAATTGAACTGATTTAAACAGCCATCTTTGGTTAATGGCCACTATTTTGAATAACATAGCTCTAACAACTAAGTGAAGAAAGATGTGCCTATCTTCTTTACCACTGTATCCACAGACGCAGAACAGTGCCTGGTACACAGGAGTTACCAAACAGTATTGTTGATGGATAAGTAGATAGAGCGTTGACTATGAATTTAAGTGACTCGGACTGTGGTACCAATAATTAAGCTGGTACATTCATACAATTATCTCATTCTCTTTTATAAGATGTCTTTTCCTATATGTATACTTTTTTAGAGGAGAATCATGTAAATCATACACAGCAGTGCATTAGGAATTATAAAACTCAGGAGGGTGCTAAAGCGATGATACTGTTCATGGCCAGGAGGCCATGGTGGTGATGGTGGTGGTGGGGCTGGGAGGACAGGGAGTACAACTGGAAACTTTTCTTTAATATTTGATTATTTTTGGCCATTTCTACATGTATGTATTTCGAGCATGTGCACTGTCACTACCCTCTCTTGTTCTCTTCCCTCTCTTGGCTGATTCCCTTCTTCCTTCTGACTGGTCCACTGCTTTCATTTGTGTGTGTTGTTTGCATGAACATGAGTGAATGGGGGGTTATTTACTGGAGCATGGGCAGCTTGCCCACCCTATAACCCTGAAGTGACCCCCCTAACAACCATTAATTGCCAATAGCTTTCCAGGGAGGGGTGGGTAGGGCATTGTGAGACCCTCCCCCATTCATGACAGAAGATTGAGGGGTCTAATCTTGTTCAGGTTGTGTGCAGGTAACCACAGGACTGGAAAGTTTAAATTACATTTCCTGAGCATAATATTAAATGTGAAATGCATACTATTAAATGTGAAATATTCTTATTTTGGCTTTCTGTTCCCTTTCATTGTATGTAGTTTTGTTTTGTTGAGTCCTCCTGAGGACAAGTGGTGTATCTGTTCATATTGTGTTTTTTTGTACAATAACAAATGATGTATACTTGCCCACATTTAGTAAACGAGGGTCATGGCAATTTTATTCAGTGTAGTAGAAGGCTTTGAAATTGCAAGGTACCATCTGCTTATATAAGTACTGGAGCTGTTTCCTAGGACTTGAGTCCTAGGGGAATGCTGCTTGAGGGACAATATGGATTTGTAGGGTAACAGGGAAGTTCAAAGGTTGCTGAGCCATTTGGGCAGTTCGCCAAATAGGCTTCATCTAAATTATCCCAACAGTTGGGCATCTCTCCCATGGTTAATGGCTCCCAGTCACAAGGATCCTCAAACTCTCTTAACAGGTTAGCAGGAGTTTTCATTGTTGAGAAATGATTATGATGAAAAGTTTTAAATGAATTTAAACAAAGATGAAGATATTTGTTTGGAAAAGAACTGTGATGTATAGTTATACTCTCCATATAGATCCCAAGAAGCTGAAGTTGGAAAGGCTCCCTGTCTAAAGCAAATATGTCCAATTCTTATTTTTCCTAAGTGATCATATTAATTAATCATCTTAACCATCTCAGAGCAGTGTGCCAATCTCCTTATCCTTGTTTACATCTTAGTACTTAGATTGTAGAGCTATAGTTTATATACCTGAGGAATATAGTTTATATACCTGAGGAATACCCATTGTATGAGTTAGTAACCCTCAGCCACAAAGGATTAGTAAAAACAATGGCAGGTTCGAGGACCTCAAGCAGGGATCTCTTTTACTTGTTTCTATAAACCTATTGTAAAAGCCACAGTTCTTTATGGTGTTGATGAAAGTTAAAAAATTAATCCTGTTAAATGTTTTTGTCTTCTCTTTTATATGACAATTTTTATTAGTGTTTATCAGGTATTTATTATATTGTCTTATTTTTAGATAGAGATGAGATTCACCCCACATATGATGTTTTCATACAAAATAAAGCAAATTTGAGGAGATTTGCTTTTTGCTTGTTGCATCACTAGTCTTTTGTGTGTAGGAATTGAGAGCTGATTTTTTGAGAGTTTTATATTCCATGTATGCCTTTCTGTACATGTTTCACATATGTTTATATATCAGAAGTTTCTAATACTGTCCTATTAGCTCTGAGAAAAAAGGAATTCATTTAATATTTAACCTTAATAAAGGTCTTCCATTTGTGGGTCTCCTCTCAATTACTGTTGAGATAAAAATCCTCTTTGGCAATAACATATCGCTCCAAACAACTTCATCAGTCCTGGTTTTGAGTACTTGAAGGGGAATCTAGTACTCTACTAAAAGAGACAAGTTTAACATGGTCTTCAATTTTGTCATGAACAAGCCACTCAACGAGGTGTTCAATGCATTTGCAGGTAGAAATCATGATTATACAGCTGTTAGAGAAAATTTGAAGACATCAACTTGTTTTGTATTTGAATACTTGTTGGTATAGGACAAAATGCCCAACAATCTGTGTTAGTCACAGATTCAAAAAAGTGTCTAGTTTCAAACAACTCATATTGCTATGAAGATGGTAAGCTTTGAACACCTGAAAAATAATTCTCATGGTAATGAAGATACTGCAGGTGAAGGCTGGAGTAATGCTGTATAATGACATGTAAGAATTAGGATTAATTTAAAAATTAATGTGTTATTTTTACAATAGGTGATTTAAATTTTGTATGTGTGACTAAATCAAACATTACACATCACACTAAACTTATTTTATTTACCTCTAAAAGTTAATGCATTCATGTTGAGTTAAAGATCTCTTTGTTATTGAGATTTGTGTTTATATTGGGCACATAGAGGATTGCATTTTTCTTCTGTTAGATATATAAGCATCTTGGATATGCAGGTCACATTGAAGGGCAGTTCTTCTAAAGCCATTAGAACACATTCTGGTTTTGCTCCTTCTCTATGCAGATCCTTTCTAGATGTGTCTGTGGTTGTATACAACATCTGTGTGTAAGGAAATTTTGGTGGCTTTATTTGTGCAAAATTTCTATTGGCTCATGACTAGGAAAATATGGCTTACTTGGAAGAGTGCTTACTTAGTATGCACAGGCCCTGGGTTTGGTCCTCAGCACCCCATAAACTGGGCATGGTAGTGCACATTTGTAATCCCAGCACTGGGGGCATGAGGAAAGGGAAGATCAGGAGTTCAAGCTAAATAGTGAGTTCAAGGCCAGCCTAGGATACATGAGATTCTGTTTCAAAAAACTAAGAAAAAACTTTCCATTAGCTCAATTGGAACTTTTTCTGAATAGGTGTCATGTTCTTTGTAAGGTAGCAAATATATACTTTTTTCATAAAGATTAAATTATGTCTAATAAAAAACTTTTGGTTTCAGTGGGTTCCTCCAGGAGAGAAGGTGTTCCAGCCCATGTCAACCTCTCTGCGTCCTCTATGCTAATGATTGCGATGCAATACACATCTAATCCAGGTGAGTGAAAATCTGGGTGCAGTACTCAGACAAGATATCAGACAAGCTAGATGTTTTCATGGGAGACCTTCTCTTGGTGGACTAGGCAATTCAAGATATGGTAGAAAGCAGATGTTTGCATTAAAATGTTTCTTCGGTCAGTTGCTTATAATACCGATCTGGTTTGCTGGTGATATTTTTAGAATGTTTGAGGATACAACTTTAGAAAACTGGGTGTAAATTGACTACATAGAAAAAGTTAAATTAAAAATATACAAATAAGCCACATGTGTACCTCAAGCCTATAATCCAGTACTTGGGAAGCTGAGGCAGACAGATTCCTGAGTTCCAGGCCAGCCTGGGCTACAGAGTGAGGCTTTTCAAAACTACCACCCTAACCCTCTCTCTCTCCCTCCCTCCCTCTCTCTCTCTCTCTCTTTCTCTGACACACACACACACACACACACACACACACACACACACACACACACCCCACACTCACTACAGTTCTGTCAACTGTTGACAGCTACTTAATAATTTGGTAAGCTATTGGTAAATGCACAAAAGTATCCCTGAATATAAACCTTTTACTTTAGTTCTGATTCTTTCTACAGAATAAAGGAATGAAAGAGATTTATGGCTTAAAGGGCTTATAAGAAAAACAGGTCTCATTGTGACTTGTTCAGTATTGTCATAAAGTTTGTACAGAGTTGTATATTGAACATTAATAATCCTTCTAGTTTTGTGTCTTAGAGTACTGATGATGTTAGACAGGGTTTCCTCTGAATGACTGCTGCATTTGCACTTGTCAGTGTAATTGCAGAGGAAGTACGGGAAACTGACCTAAAAAAAGCTGTTAAGATATGGACTTGGCTTTTATTCCCATCTAATGTTCACTTGGAAAGTGAGCAAAACCATGCACTGTTTTTAGTCTACTAAGGCAGAATACTTGAGTTTTTGAGTCATTATGAGGAAAAACCACTTTTTAAATTTCAGAATCTTATTATGTCTTAGTCTGGAGTGTCATTCTTGTTATTTATTTATTTATTTATTTATTTTAAATATATATTTATTGTCCATAATGAGTTACATTATTTAGTGGGCAAACCATGCGTTGTTATCCCGAATTCCCGAATTCCCCCCCTCCCCATCCCTGATCAGTTGTATATCCTCCTCCGTGGGCTGTTGAGGTGGAATCTTATTATTTTACCCAGGCTGGCTTCCTGGGTTCAAGCCTTCTTTCATCTCGGGCTCCTAACTCACTGAAATCAAGGCATGTACCAGTGTGCCAGCTTCCTTAGTACATGAAGGCTGCTAAAATAAAACCACCATGAACAACAAACATTTATTTTTAGTTTTGTTATTTTATTTATTGTTTTTCAAGGTAGGGTTTTGCTCTAGCCCAGGCTGACCTGGAATTCACTATGTAGTCTCAGGGTGGCCTTGAACTCTCAACCATCATCCTACCTCTGCCTCCCCAATGCTGGAATTAAAGGCATGCACCACCACATCTGGCTATTTATTTACTTTTTAACTTTTTTTTTATTAATTAGAAACTTTGTTGTATAGATATATCATGTGTGTTCCCATTTTCTCCCTCCCCGTCCCCTGAGAGCCCTCCTCAGTGTGGTTTCTGCTCTTCACTATGAAGTTATGGGCTATGAGTTGTGAGAGCAGCAGTCAGTCATTGTGGGGAGAGGACAATGCCTCTGGATATTCTTTCACGCCCTGTGGCTCTTAAAGTCATTCCACCTCCTCTTCTGCAATGTTTTCTCAGCCTTGGATGGTGTGTTATAAGTCTACTTTAGTGTTAAGATTTCAGCAACTTCTGGATCTCTGCTTTGATATTTTTTAAAAATATTTTATTTATTCATTTTTCAAGCAGAGAGATACAGAGAGAGAAAGAGAGAGAGAGAGCACCAGGGCCACCACCTTGTGGGTCTGGCTTATGTGGGTACTGGGGAATTGAACCGGGGGCCTTAGGCACTGGAGGCAAGTGCCTTAACCACTGAGCCATCTCTCCAGCCCTTGATATGCTTTAAGTGTCCTCAGTGTTAGTGATATCTTACTGGCACAGGCTGTCAGGGTTACTGTGTGAACAACACTTATGCTTCATTCAACAATTTCTCTGTGGTTTTACCTGGACCCTGGCTCATGTATAAGAGGTGGCTTATCTCATGATATGGAGTCCACTATATTTTCCTGTCATGTTGATGGATTTGGGTTCTTCCTGGTTTTCACTGTCTTCCGTAAGAGAGAAAACAGATTCCAACAGGGAGTGAGGGCAGCATGGGTTAAAAGGGAAAGGCAGTTGATTAAGAGAGCTTTTGATGGGTATATCCCCTATTTTTTTAAAAAATATATATTTATTGTCCATAATGAGTTACATTATTTAGTGGGCAAACAATGCGTTGTTATCCCGAATTCCCCAATTCCCCCCTCCCCATCCCTGATCAGTTGGATATCCTCCTCTGTGGGCTGTCTGTATTAGTCCTTGTGGCAAGGGATCCTGGATATCCTGGTACTCAGCCCGGTCTTCCTGGCCCAAGTGAGTTGTTACTGAGGGGTGCCATGCCTCCGGACAGTCTCCCCCACCACGGCTCTCACAATCTTTCCACCCCCTCTTCCGCTCAGTTCCCTGAGTCATGGTTGGGTGAGTAATAAGGCTGCTTTAATGTTGCGAGCTTCGGGGTCCTTGTGTCGAAAATCCTTGGTTTCTGTCTCAATGGCCTATCCTGTGTTGATTGAATGACTGTGGTTATATCCCCTATTTTGACCAAAGACTTATGGGAGCTTCTCACTCCAGTTCATGATCCTCATCTCCAGAGGATTCTGATTTGGATCCCTGTACCAGCCTTGAGTTCCTTTTCACTGAGTCATTGGTTACCCGCCTAGGATGGGTGGCACTGTTGCACACATGTGGACATCTTGTCTGGCTGGTTGATTTTGTCTTTAGTAGGGTTCCCTGCTTGTTCACAATGTTGGTAGCTATTTTCCCCAGCAGCTCATGTAACACTTTCCAGCACTATGAGGGCTGCTTCCTTCCAAATTCCAGCATGACCTCTTGATGTTCTGTTTCTGAAGCTTGTGTGTCTCCAGCAATAGGGGTTTCACCAATTTTAGCTCAGGTGGGTAATAAAGTGCTTTGACAGAAGCCTGCCTTCTTTTGGGGACCTCATAGGTCTCTCTGACTGACAGCTCACTGTGGGGTGTAACCCATTTCTGGTACTGGGAGTTACAAGCCAGAACCGATACTTCCTTCCGCTTTCTCTAGGGTCCCTCTTCCCAGATGACCCCCTCTCCACACTCCTATTGAGGGTTATATCTTCTAGTTTGCTATTCAGAGGAAAGGTTTCTAAGGTACTAATTCATGGTAGTTTTAGTTTTGTGATACTTTCCCCCACCTTTCCTTTTCCCTTCCTCCAAAATCCTCTCCCCTGTTACCTGTTCCTGAGTTGTCTGTCATGTATGCCTGTTCCATGTTAGGAGCCACATGTGAGGGAGAACATGCAACATTTGTCTTTCTGTACTTGTGTGAGTTTCCCTAGTACATTTTTTCAACTCCATCCATTTTCCTGCAAATTTCATTATTCGTTACACTGAGTAGAATTCTACTGTGTGTATGTACGACATCTTTATTAATCATTCATCTGTTGATGGGCATCTGGGTTGATTTCAGATCCTATTTATATAAACACTTAATTTTTAATATTTTATTTATTCATTTTCAAGGAGAGAGAGAGAGAGAGAGAGAGAGAGAGAGAGAGAGAGAGAGAGAGAGAGAGAGAGAGATGGGCCACCACCATGTGGGTCTGGCTTATGTGGGTCCTGGGGAATTGAACCGGGGGCCTCAGGCACTGGAGCCAAGTGCCTTAACCACTGAGCCGTCTCTCCAGCCCACAAACATTTATTTTTAACAGTTCTGGATGCTAAAGATCAGGATGCTAGCAGATTCACTGGTGAGGTCCTACTTCCTGGCTCATAGGCAGCCACATCTGTACTGTTTCCTCTTGTGGTGTAAGAAGCGAGTTCTCTGGAACAATTTTATAAGGGCACCAGTTATCTTCATATGGTGATACCCTTATGCCTTAATCACTTCCTAAAATTTCTACTTCCTACCATTCTCATTGGGGGTTAAGATCAAGCATATGAATTTTCAGGGACATAAATATTCAATCTGGTCATGCTCTATTCATGCTCCTCTAATTTCACATCTGAAATACATGCATTCCACCCTGACAACCCCAAAGTGTTCAATCATTCCAATATCAGCTCAGAAGCCCAAGAGCCAACAGCTTATATACAATCATCTAAATCTCTACAGGCGCTGGTTGATTCTAAATCCTAGCCAGTTGACGAATCATTATTAGCTATCAAAGGAGACTATAAAGTACTATCAGTGGATGACTTCAATGCAGTGAGCATTTATTTCTTACAGTTATAAAGGCCAGGAAGTTCAAGATGAAGGTTGCTGGTAGATTAATTAATCTGGTGTGATCACTCATTTTCTTGTTCATAGATGTACATCTTTGTGATATAACTTTCCATGGCATAAAAAGCAAGGGAATTCTCTGGGTCTTTTCATAAAGGCACTAAAATTATTCATGAAAGTTCTTTTCTCATAATCTATTCACCTCCCAAAGACCCACCTCTTAGTACTGTCACTCTGGGGATTAGAATATAACACAAATTTCAAAGGTGCATATTCTGTCTATAGCATCCGTAAGTATGAAATCCCCTAGGTTATTATATGTATTTTATTAACATGTATTTTAGCAAAGCTACATCTAATATCTCACTGTTTTCTTAAATAACCATCAAAATATAGTTCATGTTTATATTATTTTATGAAAGAATTCTTCATTTAGACTCTAGCACATTAAAGTCTTAAAACATGAGGCTTAAATCCAATGTTGGGAAGACAGGAAAGCAGAGTGGGTAAGTTACTGTATCTTGAGGTTAGATGTATGTGGATTTGTTCCTAAACCTGGGTCTGAAAGCTCATTTCACAGAAGAACCAATGTCTGAATTCTGGACAGAAAGAAAGGATACTATCAAAATTCAGTAGCCAAAGAATGGAGAAGAGGAGTCTTTGCTCACACACCAGCCTCTCCAGTCCAGGGGGTCGGCTTACAGATGTAGAACTGGAAGAATGGGTGACAGAGAGAGATAGGGTAATAAAGGAGGGATGTTCATGTCTTCTCTAGGAGTCAGAGATCTACCAGGAACTTAGGTGACACCTCTTTTCACTCCTTTTTCATGGTCTAGTAGTTCTAGTCATGGTTCCTGGTAGATGTCTTTACCCTTGATGTGGGGAAAAGAGAGACTAGGCAAGTCTAGTTCAAATTAACCCTTTATTATAGTTCTGGACAAAACATTTCCCTGATGATTAACATACCCACATACACAGCTGTGTAGACTCTGACCCAAAGATTAAAGCAGGAAAGAGAACAGACACAGCATAAATATGGAGATGCCATGCCTTTTCAGTCACCATGCATATCTGCAGGGATGACCCAAGGGAAGGAAGAGTCAGTGTTCACAGCCAAAGAGGCTTTCAGGACCCTGGAAAGCAACCCAGATACAGAATTATTGTCTCTAGAAACTAGTGGGAAGCTAACATACTACCCAGTTGTGTGCCCTCTAAACATAGTGATTTTTATGTAAACTAAGCTGTTATAGCCAGAGGATTAATTTCGATTTTTTTCTTCACTATCTACAAGGAAGAGAGATTTCCCAGATGATCAACATATGCACATACACGGCTTTGTGTTTTGGGGCAAGCTATGTCTAGGTAGGCTCTCACTATTCATAGGGACTATGAGTTTGCGCTGACAGATTATCCAATATCTGAGTTGATTCTGAGAGCTTACCAAGGACATTTTATGGAATAAAGTTTTTCTTTGGTTATCGGTTCCCATATGAGCTCACCTGCAAATAACTAGTTAGTACTAGCTTGAACAAGTTCTTTCACTTCTGTAAATCCAAGTTTCCTCATCTATAAAAGGGAATATTCTTCCTACTACGCATCAAAGTGTTCTTTTTTAAAAAAACATTTTATTTATTTATTTATGAGAGGGAGAGAGAGAGAGAGAGAGAGAGAGAGAGAGAGAGAGAGAGAGAGAGAGAGATATGCATACAGAGAAACAGAGAATAGGAGTGCCAGGGCTTCCAGCCACTGCAAATGAACTCCAGATGCATGCGCCCTGTTGTGCATCTGGCTTTTACATGGGCACTGGGGAATTGAACTTGTGTCCTTCTGCATTGCAGGCAAACACCTTACCGCTAAGCCATCTCTTCAGCCCCAAAGTGTTCTTTTAAAAATGTACATGTAAGGATATGCACATTGTTTCCTTGGCCTTGGTGTAGTGACTGGCACATTGTAAGTGCCGAATAAATAATGTAAATAATGTGAATTACTGTAATTTGACATTTTGTCCTTGGAGTTGACATTCACTGGAAAAGTACTGTGATTATATCATTAACCCCATTATTTTTAAAATCTATATCTTCATGTGTTCATGGGGGGGATGTTGATAATCAACTATTCTCTGGGAGGAATTACATTTCTAACCCCAAACTAATTTTAGGATGTGGAAAACAGTTTAGAAGTCAGGCAGTATCCAGCAGGACCACTTGGAGATTAAATACAAGGACATTTTTCTGTTTAAATTTCTTTTAGGGGAGAAGCAGTAAGTTATGCTTTGAATTTTGTAGCTGATTACATATTAGAGACAGAGAACAGTACTTGCTCAAGTTCATTGGTATTCATGGAACAACTCTTGTGTTCAGTGCTAGGCATTGTGAAAACCACACAGGAATGGTTTTTTTTTGTTGTGGGATTATGTGTAATTGGGAAGATTAGGCATATTCACATGAATCAATTTATTCACAATGTTGACAAACTTTATGAGATAGCTCATGTCTGTAATCCCAGGCTAGCAGGAGTACTGCTCCAAGTTTGAGGTCAGCCTGCTACATAGTATGTTCTGGGCTAGCCAGAGCTACAGAGTGAGACTCTATCTCAAAACAAACTAACAAAACAAAACAAGACAACATAGAATAGTGCATGAAGAGAACCAATTAAATGCTATAGACTGTTAATTCATAAAAGCGAGATAACTCCATGGATTGATATGATCAGGAAAGGCTTCATGCTGCTTGGGAAAAGAAAGTATAAAGTTCTGAGTGATATCCAGGCGTGGTGGCATATGCCTTTCACCTCAGCACGCTGGAGACAGAGGTAGTAGTTTGAGGCCAGCCTGAGGCTACATAGTGAATTCCAGGGCAGCTGGGGCTAGAACAAGACCCTATCTTGAAAAAATAAGAGTTTTGAGTGATGGAGTAAGTGAGCCATTCTTGGAGGAAAGCAGTTTAGACAGAGGGATTCTCCAGATCTGTTCCCAGGGAAGTCACTGGAATACTCTGAATGAAGTTCATGCAGTAGACCCATGCAGATGAGCTGACATTTTTGTAAAAGGAAGTATCCTGGGGACTTCTACCCCTGAGCTTTCAGTGGTGGTTTATAGACAACATTCCACTTCTAGAGTGTGTTATTCAGGAAACAGTCACAGAGTATAGGACACCATGGTTAGTGAGACAGAACGACCCACCATCATCTCATGAAGCTTATCCATGGCTGGGAGGAGGAAAATACATTAGTCAAACAATTATAAAATCAAATACAACATTCCAACTGTGACAAGACCTTCAAATACCTTGTGCTACCAGACTTTATAAAAGGAGATTTTGCATTTATTAAGGAGCTCATGGAGGACTTCTCTGAGAAAGCAATTTTTCTCTAAGAACTGAATGGTGAGTAGCATTAAGAAGGTTTATGAGAGGGGCAGGAGTGGAGGCAAATGGATCTCAAGATGTAGCCTGGCAAGCTGGTAGGATTTAAAGACCAGTGACGCTGGAACTTGGTAAGGTTCTTTCTGGTATGACATCATGAGATTTGGAAGACATGCGGGCTCTGTTAGGCAAGAAATCTTGTTTATACCAAATGTAACGGAAAGCTCTGAAAGGTTTGTAGACATTTGTGTCACCATTTCTGTAGTTGAGAATAGATTATAAAAGAGCTAAACTGGATATAGAGTGCCTCATAAGGAAATCACTGTACTGTTCAGACATGTCAAAGGCAAGGACAGTGGAGACTGAGAAAAATACATCTATTGAGAGCTATTTATGAAACAAAATGGATAAGACTTGGCAGCATTGTGGGTTTCTGGCCTGCACTGACTGGATGCTTGGTGATGCTTAATGATAAGGGAGGTGCTGGAAGGCTGAGTCTTTGGAGGTGTCTTAGTTACTTTTCTCGTTGTGTAACAGAATGCTTGACAAAAGCACCTTAAGGAAAGGAAGGCTTATTTTGGATTACAGTTTGAGGGGCTGTTCCATCATGGTGGGTAAATCACGGCCTAGGGAACATGATGCAAGGCTACTGGTGTTCAGCTAGTTTTTTCCCTTATTTAAAAAAAACTTTCATTTATTTGTGTGCTGTGTGTGCATGCATGCAGTGTGCATGTGTGCATATGCATGCAGTGTGTGCATGTATGCATGCATGCAGTGTGTACGCATTGTGCAATGTGTGTATGCATGTAGTGTGTGTGCATGCATTCTGCAGTGTATGTGTGCATGTGTGCATGATGCAGTGTGTGCATGCTGCAGTGTGTATGCATGTGTGCAGTGTGTGTGTGCATGCGTGCATGTGTGTGAGTGGGTGTGTATGCACCAGGGTTTCTTGCCACTGCAAATGAATGCCATATGTTTGTGCCACTTTTTGCATATGGCTTTACATGAGTGCTGGGAATTGAGCCTTGGTCGGTGGGTGTTGCCAGCATGCACCTTTAACTTCTGAGCTATCTCTCCAGCTTCCCTTTTTCCTTTGTTTTCAACTTGGGACTCTAGTTATGTGATGGTTCCACCCACATTCAGCATGGGTCTTACTCTTCACTTGAACCTCTCTGGAAATTTCCTCAAAGACACAGAGGTGTGTTTCCTAGATGATTCCCAATCCAGTTGACAGTGAAGACACTGTCACAGGAGAGGAGATCATCAGATCTGTTTTCAAAAGGCTGTGTTCAAGGTGCCTTTGAGATAGTTAGGAGGAAATGGTAATTGCTAGGTTTGGAATTTAGAAGACCACAAAGGCAGATTTTTTTTTTTGCCCAAGGTTTATTAATGACAGCAAGGGAGTGGCCGGGCTCAGAGCAAGGAGAAGTGAAGAGGCTCTGAACCACCTAGTAGGAAAAAAGAAAAGGTTTTAAAGTCTTCTTGTGGAGTAGAAAGGGTAGGGTCTTACACTGTGTTTCATGGGGGGTCTGGTCCATGCAAGGAGGGGATTTCACGGGAGTCACATGGTGCAGATTTTGGGAAGCTGGGCTTTGATCTCTTGTTTTGCTTCAGTAAGTGCTGGCTGGGAGGGAGGAACTATTTTTTCTCTTAGCTAATTCCTAGGAAGGGCCTAGGGATTATCATAATAGAAGGTATTGATTCCAAGATCCTAGATCTAGTCAGAGCTTGCCCAGTTTCTAACAGAAGGTCAGCAGTATGGCATGCTTCTGTAAAGCCGAGCACTTTCATGGTGGAGGTGGATGGTAGTTCATCTTCCTTCTGGAGTGAAAATAGGCGAAACAAGGAAGCCTGCTGTTGGGTAGCTTTATTAAATCCATGACATGGAACTCAGTTCTGACAAGCAAGATCTGAGAGCGAGTCTGCTGGGAGCTTCTGAGGCATATTTTTCCTCTCTGGTGAAAGGATAGGATTGGTGCTCCAGTGATTAAAATTGACATTCAAATCCCACTAAGCGATCACTGCTTCAGCTGCCTCATTGCAACATTGGTGGCTGTGTGAGAACAGTGAAGCTCTGACAATCCCTGCCATGTCACAGATACTAAATAAATGCAAGCTTCTATTAGGATCCCATTTGGCTAGGTGTTTTTCACCTGTGACGTTCTTAGTTGAATCAATACGAGTTTATTTTTATAGGAGTATGATTTCTAGAGACCTTAATATTTCCTTTGTTGATACAGTGTGTGAAATACATCTGAAGGGCTGTGGGCGTGATTTTTAAAAATATATATTTTATTTATTTATTTGCAAGGGAGATGAGAGAGAAAGAGAGAGAGAGAGAGAGAGAGAGAGAGAGAGAGAGAGAGAGAGAGAGAGAGAGAAAGAGAGAGAGAATGAAATGGGTACACCAGGGCCTCCAGCTGCTGCAAATGAAATCCTGAAATCCATATGTATGCACCACTTTGTATTTCTGGCTTTACATGGGTTCTAGGGAATTGAACTCTGGTTGTTAGGCTTTGCAGGCAAGTGACTTAACTGCTGAGCTATCTCTCTAGCCCTGTGGGCTTGATTTTTAAAGTGTGATAGTTTCTGTTTTCATGATTCCTATAAAAAGTCACACTAAAGTAGTTTATTATATCTAAAAGGATGATTTCTACTATATTCACATTTCATGTATAAATTACGTTTTCTTCTTTACAGTGTATCATTGTCAATTATTGGAATGCCTCATGAAATATAAGCAAGAAGTCTGGAAAGTAAGTTTTTGGTTAAATTTAATCCAAATTTGCTCACTAATTTAATTCATATACTATACCAAAATCATATATTACAACTATTGCTTAGGTTAAATTTATCTGTCTTACTATTTTCTATTTTTAAACTTATTATTTATTTATGTGTGTGTGTGTCTGTAGATTTGTGTATATGTTTGTATGTATATGGGGGGTGCCAAGGCCTCTGCCACTATATACCAACTTGTACCACTTTTTATGTCCAGTTTCTGAGGCTGACTTGGAAATTGAACCCAGGAAAGGAGGCTTTTCAAACAAGCACCTTTAATGATGAGCTGTCTTCTCAAACCTCATTATTATTTTGATGTGGCAGAACCTATGCTTGTTTCTTTACTGGATAAATTATTTATCACTTACAGCTGAACTGAAACTCTCAGAACATGTCTTACAGAGTAATTAAATGTATCCTATTTCTGGAAATAGGCAAATGTTATGTTGTATGTATGACAAGTGTTTTTTTAAATTTGAAGTTGCCTGAGAATGTCTTCTTTCAAATAGGAGATATGAATTATTAAAAATCATGATTAGGAAAAGATTTTTTTAAAAAGCAGCATTTGGTATACTGTCGTATGCTATTCTAAAATCTTTCTTTAATGTGAGTTTGATTAGAGATTTGTTAACAGACATTGCACTTTTGAACTCTGGAATGGAGGGATCATTACTAAAGGACATATAACCAAATAACAGAGCACATAAATAAAAATAAATAAATAACGGAAGCAACGTAGTTATGTACTCTAAGACATGAGATTCAGGGACCTTGCCCATCTTATCCTCTGTTTGACTCTTCACTGCATTGGTAATGTTGAATGAGTGATCCCTGTTATTATTCGATGATGCTGAGCTGAAATGTGCTTCCTGTTTTCTCTAGGATCTTTTGTATGTGATTGCCTATGGGCCTTCACAAGTGAAGCCTCCAGCTGTGCAAATGCTTTTTCACTACTGGCCCAACTTAAAACCTCCAGGGGCGATAAGCGAGTACAGGGGGTTGCAGTACACAGGTAAGAAGAGAAGAGCCCAGATGGCCCATGCTTACCTCTCTCGTACCACATGTGCTCACCTGTCTTTAAAAATATTGCCTGACTACCTCTGCTATGCCTTTAGGCATTGTCACAAATCCTTTCTGAAACAAAAAAATGTCAAAAGAATCTAATTAGGTGCAGTCATCCCAGCTCCTGGAGACAATAGCAGGAGGAGTACTTGAGCCTAGGAATTCCAGGCCAGCTTGTGCAACATTTCAAGGCCTCATCTCTCAAAAAAAAAAAAAAAAAATAACAGCCTAGTGTGGTGGTGGCATGCCTGTAATCCCAACATGAAGACAGGAGGATCAGAAGTTCAAGGCTAGTCTTGGCTACATTTTAAGCTTGAAGCCATCCTGGGCTACATGAGAGTTTGTCTCAAGAAAACAAGCAAAAAATTAATTTAAATGAAATAAAATATTTATGGCATCATGGCAGATTACCCATGCTTTAGTTCCATTTACTATACAAATAGCCTGTAATTTATCCATTGCTAAGAGTAATCCCTAAAACAGTACAAGTGGTAAGAGTCATTCTATACATTTGCTCATCACTAGCAAAACCCCAATTGGCCAATTTTGTTCAGATAAGAGGCTTGGCAGTATTTTCAGTGTTACCAATTTATGCACAAAATAACATTAAAGAACCCCAAAAGCCTCCTTGGTCAGGAAGAGTCAGCAGTCACTGAGTCTTGATATCTTTGAATAATTAAATTTAAATGTAATGACATAGTTGGGCATGGTAGCTCACTTCTATACACCTAGCACGAGAGAGAGAGATAGGGTTGTGGGGGGGCTGGGGAAAGAGTTTCTTGAGTTCAAGGCCAGCCTGGGTCACAAGGTAAATTCTAGGCCTACCTGGGCTATATCAAGTCTTGTCTTAAAAAAAGAAAATTAATGACAGATATCTACCAAGAATCTTGCAAAACAAAATGATAGACCAACCCAAGGTCCTAGGTTGCCACTTATGTATATTATAAAACCAAAGAAAAATCTCTATGACTAATGGAGTTTCTAGTGCCTGTACCCACCTTCCCTAACAATTGAGAACATATCTTTTTGAAAATGAAAGAGGTGTGTATTTTTGCAAGGTTAGTCTGTATTCAAGTCATTCTGAGATTGTGTGTTGATGTTCTGAGACCTTACTTATCTGTTGTAATCACTATGTATCTGATTTATATTCCTAATGAAAGATTTAAAACCAAATATTAGAGATATTAGTACTTACTGTTTGGGTTTTACCAGGTTTTTTAATACCTAGAATAATGTGGTTTCAATATGATATTCATAAAATAGGGAAGGCAAATGCTAAACATATTTTTAAAAATTGAGAACTGCTATTCTTGATATTTTACATCATTGGATAGTCAAGAATGTTTCATTGTTGCTTAATGAATAATTTGAATATAAATCAAAAGCAATGTTTGACACATTATTAGAATAAAAGGTGAAACCACTGAAATATTTGATATAATACTTTCTTATTAGATCCCTGAAATTAGACTTTTGTGATGTTTGAATAGGTGATCAACTTCAAATGAAATTTACTATATGACAAATATTTGATAAGTAGTTACTATGTTTCAGGTACTGTATACTTTACATATGTTATAGGAATCAATCCAAAACCAGACCTTAAAGAATTTAATGGTGTAGATATGGAGGTTTGTGTATTTTATTTAACAAACACTTATGGGGTACATACTGGATTCTAGGCATTTTTCTATGTATGTATGGTAGAGCAGTAAACAAAACAATCTGACATTATTAACATCTTGGAACTTACATTCTAGTTATGTGGGGAAAGATCCATAAACTGCCTTAGGAATGGGGTAGAGCCAGTATGGAGAACTGTGGGAACACATGGATGGGACTCCTACCTCATTAAGATGGTAGGCAAGTTTGAGGATGGACATTTGTTAAGAAATATTCTTGAGTGAGTGAAGTTTGAGCTGATAACTGAAGCAGTGATAGGTGCAGAGCTAAAAGTCAAAAGGGGAGTGAACCATGAACAGTGAGCTTTCTTATTGCTGCAACAAAGAACCTGTCAAAATGCAGCTTGCGGAGGAGTGGGTTTATTTTGGCTTATAGACTTGAGGGGAAGCTTCATGATGGCTGGGAAAATGATGGTATGAGCAGAGGGTGGACATCACCTCTGCCACAGCACTGCAAACAGCAGCAGGAAGGTGTATCAAAAGTAGCAAGGGCAAACTGGCTATAACCCCCATAAGCTCACTCCCCAGCAACACACCTCCAACAAGGTTCCACTTCCAAAAACTGCCATTAGTTTGGCATTAAGCATTCTGAACACATTAAGTTTATGGAGGACATCTGAATCAAACCACTATAATCTGCCCCTGGCCTCTATAAAATGATAACATACATGATGTAAAATATAATACATTCAGCTCAACTCCAAAGGATCCCACAGTTTTTTTTTTATCAATTCTGATGATATTCAAACATCACCATAATCCAAGGTCTTTCAGATATCAAACACAAATAAAAACAAACAAAAAACAAACACCATAATGACACAGAACATTCATACTGCAGAAGATGGCATTGGGCACAGCAAAGACAGATTGAACCAATACACAATTTAAAACAAACAGGGCAAACAGCAAACTGTAGCCCCAAGACCAATAATAACCAGTGTGACTAGTCTCTGTAGTTCTAATTACACCTCTCCAGCTCAGCCACTTACAGTCCAGGAAAATTTCATCTAGTGCTGGCGCCTCTTCTTAGCAGCCATCAGAGTCCTGGCACCTCCACTGGGTCTCCACTGCAACCCATGGTTCATCCTCATGGCTCCACTGGGCCTCTACACAGAATCCAACACGCGTGCTTCATACTGCCCATGGCTGTTTCCAAAAAAAAAAAAAAAACAATCGTGTGTTGTAAATCCAATGACCTCGTTCCTGCATTTGCTATAGTACCAGGTGGACTACCAACTTGTTAATCCAGGGGGGAACAAAGCCAACTTTGAAGAGCAGGAAACCTCCTTTAGCATTCAGGCCCCCTACTTCAAAAGAGTCTGCATTCTTCCTGTTGTCCCAATGCAGATCACCTGGCCCAATCTCAATGGTTATAATCTCTCAAACATTTGCAGCTGAATGGACAGTCATTTTCCCCCAAAGATTTCATTTCTTTCTGTGCTATCTCTTCATCTGTTCTCACTAGTCCATTTTTAGGCAATGCAACCCTGTACAAGTTCTCAGAACACAGGGAAACAGAAGGCTACATACAAGCCTCTCATACAAACTGCTTCTAGACCAGTCCCAATAAAGTTCTTTTTCACTCTATAAAAGCCAAACCTCATACTCCATAGTTCTTACTGCATTCAGGTCTTTCAACTCTGACCAGAATAGTCCATCAAGCTGTATTTACAGCACTGAAAGTTGTCTCTTCAGCCAAGATTTCAAATCTGTTCACATTCCTTCTCCTGCATATCAGTCGCAAAAGGCCAAAGCCACAGAATCAGGGTTCTAGCAGCAACAACTGACCCCACTCTTGGTACCAAAACTGTTGTAGTCAGCTTTCTTGTTCCTGTAACAAAGAACCCAACAAAAAGCAGCTGATGGGAGGAATGGGTTTATTTTGGCTTTTAGACTTGAGGGGAAACTCCATGATGGCAGGGAAAATGATGGCATCAGTAGAGGGTGGACATCACCTCTGCCAACAGCATTGAAAACAGTGGCAGGAAGGTGTACCAAAAGCTAGCAAGGGGAAACTGGCTATAACTTCCATAAGCCCACCCCAACAACAAACCTCTAACAAGGTTCCATTTCCAAAACTGCCATCAGCTGGGGATCAAGCATTCAGAACACATTAAGTTTATGGGGGACCCCTGAAACAAACCTACAGATCAAATGAGTTTAGGGTAGAAGGAAGTTGAGAGGTGGATTCACAAAACAGCCTGAAAGTTCAATATAGGAACTGGAAAATTCAAATGCAATGGACAGTAGAGTGAGGAGGTAAACAGAAAGGCTGATGGGACTCGTGAAGGAGTTAGACTTTTATTTTAATAGCAGAGGGAAACTAGGTACAGGCTCTGAATAGGGAAGCACTTGAAGAAATTCACCTGTGCAGAGAACATCCCACAAGCTTGGCGCAGGACACTTATCCATATGACCATATCCTCTAGCAAGGGCCAAACAAACCTGTCCACTGTAATTAGCTTAACCTATGCTCAGAGCTCAGAGAGATTCTTTCATGCTCTCTTGGTCTATCTGACTTTGTAAAGATATTTACTCTTTAGTTCATACTTATAATCATGCATTCATTCTTCCATTCATTATCCATTGGGTCATGAAGAGCCTACTACCTGCCAGGCACTTTCCTAGACACTGATAAGTAGTGCCTTTAGAAATCCCATTCTATAGACCACGAGGATATTAACCACCCTGGTCAGTATACTGCAGTTTATCCAGCACTGGGTGCTTCTCAGACATTATTCTAGCTATCTGTAGAAGTTACTGTCCATTTAAAGGGACTAAACACCTGACAAGAAATAGCTTAAGGACACAAAGGTTTATTTCTACTTGCAGTTTTGAGGGGAAGTTTCATTATGGCAGGAAACTCATTACAGTGCCAATAGCATGTTGGGTATCACATATTCACATCTGCTGGGAGGTAGCAGCAAGAGTGAACCCGCTGGTGCACACTCAATAGTGTTGGACTAATAAATAAACATCCAGGTCTGCTTCTAGTGACACACCTCCTCTGCAAGACCCCACCTCCTAAGGGTTACACTAGCTGGGGATTGAGTACAAGGCTTCATCACAAACCCATGAGGCTATGGGGGACATTCACATTCAAATTAGCGCAGTATCTTATCTAAATTTCAATTAGATTCCTAATAGAAAACAAGTTATGGGCTAAACACTGTTTTGGGTCTTAGAGACATTTTCATAATCCTCACAGAAATCTTAGGTGGTGGGTTTTCTTATTTAACTTCTACAGGTGAGCGTGAAGTAGTTAAGCAATGTGCCTATATTGACATGGATGAAGGACACAGCTTGACTCTGAACTAATTTTTCTACTCTAACAATGTGGCAACACTTGTATCACAATTTAGTTCTTTTAAAAATTTTAGTAGAAACATTAGAGTCTTTCTGCAATGCCTGCTGTAATGAAAAACACACCAAAGAGTATCATCAGTTGTTAGACGGCTCTGAAATCTCAAGTTTTCTTAGTTCTAAAAATTATATAGAGGGCTGGAGAGATGGCTCAACAGTTAAGGTGATTGTCTGTGACACCTTACGACCCAAGTTCGTTTACCCAGTACCCACATAAAGCCAGGTGCACAAAATGGTGCATGCATCCCAAGTCTATTTGCAGAGGCTGGAGACCTTGGTGCACTTGTTCTCTTTGTCTGTCTCTCTTCTCTCTGCTTGCAGATAAATAAATAAATTTAAAAAATTATATAGAAACAATTTATGGACTGATGATTTTTTAAAACTGCATTCTGTATTTTACATTTAATTTGTATCTGGAATTAATTTTTCTCTATGGTGTGAAGTAATGTTCAATTTCCTCACTTCTGGATAGTCAGTTCACTAAATATCGCTTGTCAAAAATATTGACTTTTACGTATTGCCCAATAGTACCATAAATCAAGTGATGGTTTAAGAAGGTGCTGTCTCTTAATTCTTCATTTAGTTCAGTTGGTGATCTTTTCCTTTTACCAATATCCACAGTCTTCATGACTCTTCCTACAGAGTCTACTTCGATATCCAGTAAGACTTCCTGTCTTATGTTGCTGCTCTTTCTCAACGCTTCCTTTTCCTGTTCATCTTCTCCTTGCTTCTTTCTCTTCCTTCAAGAGTACCTTGCCTTGTCTATTCCTAGCTTGTTGATAAGTGAAAAATTGTGAAGTTAAATATAACAAATATCACAACTACTAGAATTTTGATTGAGATTTTCTTCAATTTATGTTCAGGTCATTTTGACCAACTTGGAGACCTTTCTATCTCTTTAATCTTGATTATTCCAATCCATGAATATGGGATGCCTGCTTATTTATGCTTTTTAAAAACTTCCTTCAATGACATTTTAAAGTTTTCTGTGTTGTTATATTTATATTTGTTATTTATTCCTGGATATATAAGTATAAATTTGATGTTATTGTCAATAAGATATCTTTTTTGCTTGCATATATGAAATGTATGTGTAGTGTAGTATGTAGTATAGTAGCATATTGTGTGTATGTGTGTGGAGGGTGTATGCGTGTGTATGTGTTTGTACAATTCCTCTATGTTCCCCTCCTGTGGGGGTTGCTGGCCCGTGTTTGAGCCAGCCTCTTGTTTTACTGCTTCTGAAGTTTGGTGGGCTCCAGAGAGTCTCAGGTCTCTGCTCCCCTGAAAGGCTGGGGTTACAGGCACGCATGGCCACAGACAGCTCTTTTCCATGGAATCTGGAGATTTTAACTGGGTCCTCACACTTGCACAGGAGCCATTACTCCAGCTCAAGATAGCTTTTTAAAATTCTGTTTTCTCTTTATTCATAGAATATAGATAATATAATTCATTTTAGTATATTGTTTTTGTATACAGCAACTTTGCTAAGTCACTTTTAAATTCTAATAAATTTTGTGATAGCTTTTTAAAAATTCTTTAATTTGTTCAACTATATCATTCTTGAAAAGTAAAAGTATAATAATTTTAATCCATAAACTTTGTAATATGTAATTTTAATTAGTATATATTAATTGAACAGAGCAATGTCATCATGACATTTCTACTCTTGCTTATAATGTACTCTGGTCATAGTCACCCCTCCTTTACTGTTTCCTCTCTTGAGGATCTTCTTCCCCAGCAGTTTCTTCTTTTAGTTTCATGTATTTATTTTCTTTGCTTCCACATATGAAGGAAAACATGCAATAATTGTCTTTGTGGGACTGATTTATTTCACTCAACATGATTATCTTCAGGTCTTTCCATTTTGTTGCAAATGATATAGTTTCATTCTTCTTTAGGGCTGAGCAAAGACCTCCATTTGTGTATATATTACCAGTTTTCTTTATCCATTCATACGCAGTTGGACACCTAGGTTGATTCTATACTTTGGTTATTATAAATAATACTGTGGTGAACATGGGAGTCAAATATCTCTACAGTAAGCTGACTTTGAATCGTTTGGAAATATACCTGAAGTGGTATGGCTGGATCATAAACATGTTCAATTTTTAATTTTTGAGAAATCTCTGTGCTGGTTTTTATCTTGGCTGGACTAATTTACATTTCAACCTATCATCTTTATCAGCATTTGACATTAATTTTTCATTTGTTTGGATAAGCATTTTGCCTAGGGTGAGATGGAATCTCAGTGTACTTTTGATTTGTGTTTTCCTGATGGCTAAAGATGTTAAGCATTTTTCATATATTTATTGGCCATTTGTACTTCATTATTTGAAAACATGTCTATACGTTTTCACTGCCCATTTGTTAATAAGATGTTTGCTATTTTGTTGTTTAATTTTTAAAAATTCTTTGTATATTCTAGATATTGTTCCCCTGTCAGATGTATTATTAACAAAGATTTTTTTCTTGTTTCTTTACTCTGTTCTTTTACTGGATAGAAACTTTTTTTTAAAATATAAATTTATTGTCCATAATGAGTTACATTAATTAGTGGGCAAACCATGAGTTGTTATCCCAAATTCCCCAATTCCCCCCCCCCCCTGATCAGTTGGATATCCTCCTCCGTGGGCTGTCTGTATTAGTCCTTGTGGCAAGGGATCCTGGATATCCTAGTACTCAGCCTGGTCTTCCTGGCCCAAGTGTGTTGTTACTGATGGGTGCCATGCCTCTGGACCATCTCCCCCACCACGGCTCTCACAATCTTTCCACCCCTCTTCCGCTCAGTTCCCTGAGTCGTGGTGGGTGAGTATTAAGGCTGCCTTAATGTTGCGAGTTTAGGGAGAAACTTTTTAATTTAATGCAATCCTATTTGCTAATTCTTACTTTTATTTTCTGAAATATTAGAGTCCTATTCAGAAAGCTAGTATTTCTTTCTTAGATCTTGATTCTTAGATCTTGAAGTGCTTTCCCTATATATTTCTACAGTCAGTTCAGAGTTTTAGGTCTTACATTAGGTATTTGAGCCATTTTTAGTTGATTTTTTTTACAGAGTAAAAAATAGAGTGTGGTTTCTATCTTCTATATGTAGATATATGGTTCTCCCTGCATCACTTGTTAGGATGTCTTTACAGTATATGTTTTTGGTATACTTGTCCAGAATGAGCTAGCTCTAGCTTGTTGGGTTCATTATAGATCTTTGACTTCATTATTTTTGTGCCAGTATCATGCTGTTTTTATTACTGTGACTCTGTAACATAGTTTGAAATCAGGCATTGTGAGACCTCCAGCATTGCTCTTTATTGTTTAATATTGCTTTGTCTATTTTGGGTCATTTGTGTCTCCATATAAATTTTAGGTTTTTTTTCTAGTTCTGTGAAGACTTGTAATTTTAATGGAGATTGCATTGGATTCATGTATAAGTTTCGATAATATGGCTATTTAAACACTATTGTCCCTAGCCTTTCCATTTTTAGTATCTTGTATAGTAATTTTCTTCAGTGCTTTATAGTTTCAATGTATAAGACTTTAACATCATAGATTAAATGCATGGCTTTGTATAGCATTCTTTTGGGTGCTATTGTCAGTGAGATCATTTTTTTCCCCGATCTCTTTTTCTAGGAGCCCATTGTTGGTATATAGAGAAGCTACCACTGTTTTTGCATGTGTGATGTGTGTGCATATGTGTGTATGTTACATGCATGTGTATGTGCAGAGGCCATAGTAGAGCATCAGATGCCCTCTATCACTCACCTGTGCATTTTCTTGAGATGGATTCAGTCTCTCTGAATGCAGAGCTCCAGTTATTGTGAGCCCCAGGATGCTCCCTTCTCTTATCCCCAATAGGACTGGGGACCATACACATACAGTGTGTGTGGCCATTCCCAGCCCATTTTTTAAGTGTTGATTTTGCACCCTTAGATATGATGTATACTGAAAGCATATGTCAGATCTAAGAACTTCCTGAAAGTTTCTTTAGGGTCTTTAAGAACAGGATATCATGTGCAAATAGGTATAATTTGACTTCTTCCTTTCTGTTGCAGTCAGCTTTCTAGTTGCTGCGCAGAAAGAACCCAAACAAAAGCGGCTTGTGGAGGAATGGGTTTATTTGGCTTACGGACTCGAGGGGAGACTCCATTCTGGCAGGGAAAACGATGGCATGAGCCGAGGGGTGGACATCACCTCCGCCACAGCACTGGAAACAGCGGCAGGAAGGTGTGCCAAACACTGGCAAGGGGAAGCTGGCTTATAACCCCATAAGCCCACCCCAACAACACAGCTCTACTGAGGTTCTAATTCCCGAATTGCCATCAGCTGAGTATCGATCTATCAGAACACATTCATTTGTTTGTGGGGGACACCTGGATCCAACTATGACACTTTCCTATTTGTATCCTTTTCATTTCTTTCCCTTACCTTCTTGATTTGGCCAAGATTTCAAGTACTATGTTGGATGGAGATAGTAGAAAATCTTGTCTAATTTATGAGCTGTTTTCAGATGTTCCCTTCAGTGTAATGCTGGCTATAGGTGTGTTATATATATCCTTAATTATATTGAGATAAGATCTTTCTTTTTCTTGCTTCTTTAGGACATTTTTCTTATCATGGAGCATTGAATTCTGTCAAAGGCCCTTTCTGTGTTTATTGAGATAATTATGCGATTCTTATTTTTCCTGCCTTATTGAACTGGCTAAAACTTCCTGTACTTTACAGATTCTAACTTCCTACATGGTGCTTTTTTGAACTGCAGCAAATTTATAATTTATAGCGTGATTATTCTGTGATCAGATAAGATATTTTGTATTATGTCACCTCTTTTGTATTTTCAACACTTTTTTAAGGTGTTAGCACATGTTTTTTTTAAATAAATGTTTTTGTGTATTTATTTACGAGAGAGAGAGAGAGAGAGAGAGAGAGAGAGAGAGAGAGAGGGAGGGAGAGAGAATAGGCACATTTGGATCTCCTGCTGCTGCAAACAAACTCCAGACATATGTGCCTCTTTGTACATCTGACTTTGTGTGGGTAATAGAGAATTGAACACAGGCTTTTAGGCTTTGAGAGCAAGCACCTTTAACCACTGAGCCATTTCTTCAACCCTCTTTTTGTGTATTTAAAATGTCTTGTATTTGTATAACGTTCATATCAAACAAATAAGAATTGTCAATTTTGTGGTTCAGATCTTCATATTGTTATTGCATTTTTTTTATTTCCCCCATCCAGTACTTACTAGGCCCGACCTTGGCTAGCTTGTGAGATCAGGCGAGGAGGAGCGTGTTTAAGGTCGTATGGCTGCAAGCTTGTTTGCTTTTGCTGTCAGTTACGAAGAGTGAACTGGCAAAATTTCTTACTATAATTGTTGATTTGTTCCAATTTGTTCTGATAGTTCTGTTTGTAGTTACTGTTTATATGTTGACATTGAATTGTTAGGTATATTCAAATTTGGAATGCAATATGTTCTGCGTAAATTGAAATTTTTACCATTTTGAAGTACACATTTTATCTTTTTTTAAAAATATATATTTATTGTCCATAATGAGTTACATTATTTAGTGGGCAAACAATGCGTTGTTATCCCTAATTCCCCAGTTCCCCTAATATATTTTTTATTCACAATGAGTTACATTATTTAGTGGGCAAACAATGAGTTGTTATCCCCAATTTCCCAATGCCCACCCTCCCCATCCCCAATTGACTGGATATTCTCCTACATGGGCCGTCTGGATCAGTCCACATTTTATCTTTCATGATGGTTTTATGTGTTACTATCTACTATGCTGCAAACAAACACAGCTATACCAACTTTCACAAGTGTTTGCATGGTATACCTTTTTCCATCCTTTTATTTCCAACTTTTTATATTCTTATATTTTATGTGTGTTTTACAAACAGCATAAAATTCTTTAAAAATATTTTTAAAATTTATTTAGGAGGGGGGATGGACACATCAGAGTTTCTTGCCACCTCAAACAAACTCCAGACATGTGCCACTTTGTGAATCTGGCTTTATGTAGGCACTGAGGAATTGAACTCTTTGCCAAGCAAGCACCCTTAACCACTGAGGAATCTCTCCAGCTCCTAATTAAAAAAAAAAAACAAATTAAAGATCTTTGTAGGTGTATGTGATGGCCCATGATTATCGTCCAGTTACTTGAGAAACTGAGGCATAAGGATTAAAAGTTTGAGGCTCACCTGAGCAACTTATCAAGACTGTTTCAAAACCACGCTGGAGGAATTAACTAAGTGGTAGAGTGGTTCTAGAATTCTGGGAACTTGGGTACAATCCCTAGCACTACAAATGAACCAACAAATATCTTTGTCTTTTAATTGGAACCTTGAAACTTGTAAGTATATAATGTAATAGATGGTATATACAGTTTTAAATAAATAATTTTATTGTGTTT
>PVHP010004751.1:0-69467 GCA_004024765.1 Zapus hudsonius | reverse complement strand
AACTACTTAACACAGACATGATGTGAATTCTATATGGATTCTAACTGACAGAGAAAACCCAGAACTTAATGGAGAGAGGAAAGAATGTCTGTGTGGCTGTTATTGACGAAGGAAAGTGAAAAGCAGCGATGACAGACGTCGGGCAATGTGAGTGATGAGGAGGGGGCAGGGCAGGGAGGGACGCAGGTGTGTGTCCCGAGAAGCCAAGGCATCCAGTAGAGGAAGCGTGAGCTTGTGACCAGAATGGCTGACGTACAATGAGCTGAGGACAGAAATGGATGAAGCAAGTGTACAAAGAAGTTTTCTGTGAAACAGGCTAACAGGCAATTAAGACTGAAAAAATATTATGAAGGTAGCCATGAAAAAAATAAAAGATGACAATCAGAAGCTCTCTGTAGCTGAGTACAAAGATGGACAGGTGAGGAGACGGCACTGATCTCACAGGAGCTTTCTGAGCCAAGCATGGCAGTGTGCTGGGAGACAGAGGCGGGGAGACTGCAGGTTTGAGGCCAGCCTAGGATGTACAATGAGACCTGCCTCAAAATGCAGAGAGAGAGAGAGAGAGAGAGAGAGAGAGAGAGGAGAAAAAAGAGGAGAGGGAAGGGAGTCTTTCTGTCTTCATTTTCCTAACATTTCTACATAATACTTTAATGAAGTGAGATGGCAGATCTACTTCATGTCGGTATTAATAAACGTAGCTGCATCATTTCTGAGAACCTGAGAGTAAGTAGAAACATTATTGACTAACAGCCAAGCTCAGGAGATCTAATTAAATTGAAATAAATTTTAATGTAACCAGAGATTGAAATTTTTCTAGAGCATAAAGTTAAGCTTTAAGTAGGTTAGCGTGCTCCATGAATTACTATTTATACAATATAAAGAAGGGTGGGAGGGCTGGAGAGATGGCTCAGCGGTTGGGGCACTTGCCTCCAGTGCCTAAGGCCCCGGGGTCATTTCCCCAGGTCCCACATGGGCCAGACCCACAAAGTGGTGGCCCTGGTGCTCTCTCTTTCTCTCTCTCTCTCTCTATCTCTCTCTCTCTGTCTCTCTCTGTATCTCTCTGCTTAAAAATGAATAAGTAAATCATTTTTTAAAATCCTCACTGTTCATCCCAGATCCCCAGGACCCACATAAGCCAGACCCACAAGGTGGTGGCCCTGGTGCGCTCTCTCTCTCTCTCTCTCTCTCTCTCTCTCTCTCTCTCTCTCTCTCTCTCTCTCTGCTTGAAAATGAATGAATAAATAAAATTTAAAAAAAAGAAGGGTGGGATATTTTTCCTTCACGGTCTGAATTGTCTGATTCTAATCTATAGCTTTAGTCAGCCAAAACCCTTATAGCTGAAAAGCAAGCCACTTTTTCCCATAATCCTTCCTCATGGTCAGCCAAGTAAATATTCAAGCATAGATATAAACATACACATAAATACAGGTGGATACAGATGTATACCTAGAACTCTGAAAGGTTAATAAACCTGTTCTCGGGCCTACACTTACTTCTCCAGATTTATGACTCACAAAACTAGACTTAGAAAACAGCACTGAGATTTGTATTCCACCTCTAGTCACTCCTTGGGGCTGACTGTACGTCCCTGCGAGCGGCCTCCAGGAATGAACGTGCAAACACCTCTAGGCCCTTAGGACCTGGACTCTCCAGATTCAAGTACCCAAAACCCAAGAACAGTTCAAGGCAGGACACAAACTAGCCTGGTAGACATGTGCTCATGTATGCGTTTTGGGCCAAAGTGACATTTAGGGTCCAGTGAGATAATAGCCTTGCAGCCTCCAATGGTGCCCTGAGGAAACTCTGGTCAGAACTAAAGTAGGCCAGGATTACTTATTGGGGGGGGGGGAAGAGAGGAGAGAGGGAGACTGGGGATCAAAGCCAGGGCCATTCCCACACTAGAACAGCACCACACCAGGATTTTCTTCTTGAGAAGCAGGATGGAACCTGAGACACCTGCTTCTAAATCCCACCTACTTATCTAAGTGGCAAGAGTGTGCGTATTGTACTCTGTGACGCAGCTCTGCCTGATAATAACCTTGGTGGCCATTGTTTTTGAACTGATATGGAGAGCCTGGAAAGAGAGAATGGTTCTTCACACCTCCCCTCTATGAAATGAGCCTACTGGAATCTCAGAAGGCCATAAAAAATGATGTCAGTGTGTGATTATAGAAAGAAGACCAAGTTCGCATAAGGAAGGGTTAGGAAGTAGAAGCAGTCATCCTTTACCTGAAGACTATTAAGAATTAAAGGAGGAGACCATCCTGCTCAGATGTTCCATAAATGCAGTCATGTGACACAAGTCCTCTCTGAACTCAAGGAAAACTGTCAATGACAATCGTCATGTGGGGCCCCCCAGCCACTCATCTTTCAGACTTTTCTAGTCTAAGGAGAAGAGTTCAGAGAGCTGAGGGGTTACACGTCTAACTCAGTCTAGGTGGGGGTTGGAATCACCTAAGGTAATTCAGAAACTGAGGATGGCGGTCTAAACAAAGCTGTTCTTCCTCACTTGACAGACACATGGTCACGTCTGGCAGACCAACAGGAAGGGCTCCTGCCAAGGGCCAGATGTCTCACTGAGGGCAGGGCATTCGCAGGTTATCTGCTTATGAAACCTACCCAGACCAGGGCCTCCTGATGCAGGTCTATAATCCCAGCTACTCAAATGTCTGATGAAGGAAGATCACAAGTTTGAGGTCTGCCTGATTACAGAGAAAGATCAAGGCCAGACCAGGCAGCTCAGCAAGAACAGGTTTCAAAGTAAAAAGTACAAGAAGATGGAAGTATTGCTCAGTGACAGAGCACCTGCCAAGTACACACAAGTCCCTAGATTGGATCCCAAGGAGAGGGGAGGGGAGGAATGGGGAAGGGAGGGGGAAGGGGAGGGGGAATGAAAGAAGGAGGGAAGGAAGGAAGGAAAAAGGAGGAAGGGAGGAAGGAAAGGAAGGAAGGAAGGAAAGGAAAGGAAAAGAAGGAAAGAAGGAAGGAAAAAAGGAGGGAGGGAGGGAAGGAGAGAAAAAAGGAAACAGAAAGAGTGGTGAGAAGGGGGATATAGGAGGAGGAAAGGAGGGAGAGAAAAAAAGAAGAAACGAGGGGATGAAAGAAGAAAAACACCTATGTAGCATCCACCTGCCTCGTACTGTAGGTACACAAAGCTCTCTGATGGTACCGTCTAGTATTGTCTGAGGGAGGCACTGGTCTCATCCCCTCTTCGTAGCCATCGCTCTGGCTGGAGGGTAAGAAAGACCTATGTCTCCTAAAGTAGCAGGAGGATGGATGGAAAGGGGCAAGTAGTGAAACACGAATCCCTGAGAACAGAAGCAGCGCCATCTCGGGATGCCTCACTGGGTCTGGTTATGCTGGTTAAATATTGCTTAAGTCAGTGGACAAAGGTAATTTCTAAAAGGTCTATTTTCTGCTGAAGCAAGACAAACAGAAAGGAAAGAATGAGAAAGAAACACATGTCGGGAGTAATGTGACTCCGTATCAAATTTTAGCTTTTAAAAAATTTCTTTTTATGGTTTGAGAATGTTCCCAAGGTCATGCATTGTCAGGACTAGGAATGTACTACAGAAGGTTCAATAATACATTTAGAAGTGCTGTGGGGAAGTTTCTAGATCCTGGGCATGTCAATTACAGCTGTGTCTTATAGAATCAGTCACAGGGCGCCTGGAGGTCATGGACCCAACTGTCACCCAAGCAGATTTTTTTCCTACAACATTAGACAAAGCCAGCTTTCTCATCTCTACTTGGACACTTCTGGTGATGGGAAATATTCCACTCTATGAAGTGATCCTTTTAATAATGCAAAAGTTAATTCTCATATATGGGAAATAGCCCAGCTAAGCAGAAGTATCTTCATGGACCAAAAGTCAGCATGTATGGTTACACTTGGACTGTCAAGTAAAGCTCAGTAAAAACTGGTCTTTTCTTACCGTGTAATTTCTGTTAGTCTTAAATAATATCTATCCTCATATCTATCAGGCTTAGCCATCGTTTTTCATGAATAAAAGCCTTTGCTTTGTTTTATAATTCTCAAGCACTGAGACGCTGGTCCCTATGATCCTCATACCTCCCTAAATGTAGTGGCCAAAGGCCCCTTGGTTCTTTAGATCCTTAACAAGAGGGGAAGGAATACAGAGCCTGAACCTGGGAAGACTGAAACCTGCATCAGGTCATGGTCCTGCTGGAGACATCAATGGACTCCAAAAACACAATCTCCTCCCAAAATAGCAGGAGTGTAAAGCAAATGTCACCAAAACGCTCGCCCACTGGGCTTCATTCTATTTTCTGAAGCTCAAAGTCAAGCCTGACCTCCTGTGCGTGCTGTATCCATCCGGCTCTCCTAGGCCGGCTCAGTGTGAACGCATGGAGACCTCTCACTAGCAGCGGGTGGGTTTCCATCCTCCTCAGCTCTCTTGGCAGGAAATGGGTCTACCTGACAGCCTCCCAGAAGGCATTGCATAGGCCTTATTCATTGTATATTCCAGGACCTAGCCGAGGCTGGAACAAGAGGTGGTACTCTGAAGTATTTTAGTAAAGGAATTGGCAGTCTGAGTAAATGTAACACCACATAATCGTAGTACTATACGCTTCTTTCTTATAGGTTCTAGGCATTTTCCTGGAGATCTACACAAAAATTATTAAAAGAAGTTCTTCAGGAATTGGAATGAGTCAACCTTAACACCTACAGCAATCCCTGACACCCAGAACCCAGCTTAAATATATGCCAGAAAAAAAAAAAGTCATCAATTTTTTAAGGCTTTTCCTGGGAGGGAAACCAGCCATCATAATTGCATGTATCCTCCTTGTATTCTTCAAAAATGATGCTAGTCTTCCTCTTGGTCCCTTCACCCTGTAAGACTCCACCCTGATTTGCCCCCATGGTTAACTCTTTGCAGGACACCTCAAATATATGGCTTCAGAAGGAAATGCTACCACAGCACACGTATGTTCCCCCACTGCTTCCTGGAGTCGAGAAGAACGGGCCTTAGAAACATCCAGAAGATCGTCCTTGAGAAGGTGCACTTATTGCCACCCAATGAGAGACACCAGGAATTTCATTTTCTAACTTGAAGCAGAGAACCTCTCAGTGTCCACACCTCTTCCTAGTGGACTACCGGACACATGACTGTCTGTCTGTCATGGTTTGATCCAGGTGTCCCCCACAAACAAATGAATGTGTTCTGATAGATCGATCCTCAGCTGATGGCAGTTTGGGTTTTACAACCTCGATGAAGCTGTGTTGTTGGGGGTGGGCTTATGGGGGTTATAAGCCAGCTTCCCCTTGCCAGTGTTTGGCACACCTTCCTGCCGCCGTTTGCAGTGCTGTGGCAGAGGTGATGTCCAGCCCTCTGCTCATGCCATCATTTTCCCTGCCAGAATGGAGTCTCCCCTTGAGTCCGAAAGCCAAATAAACCCATTCCTCCACAAGCCACTTTTGCTTGGGTTCTCTCTGTGCAGCAACAAGAAAGCTGACCACAACACTGTCACTTGTGGTGATGATGCTGGCTAAGGCCACCATGATTGTGCCTCACTCGTGGTGGCGGTGACTCGGTGGTCTGGCTGGAAGCCTGGTTGCCAGGACCCAGGTACAAGAAGCAACTCTTTGCTAGAAGGTTTTGCAGATTAAAAAAATTTTATTGATAATTCTGATACATGAACATACTATAAATTGATCATAATCCCCTCCCTCATTGGTCCCTCCTCTCACAGGCCAACTCCAGGGAATCTCCTCTTTCCATGAAATCCCTCTCCTACTCTGATGTCTCCCTCCGTCATCTATGTCTCAATAGCGTATGGGTCCTACGGAGAGTGCGGCTCCACGGTGAGGTCACAAGCTCACCAGTCTCTTCAGGTCTGGAGGATAGTACCCCAAAGTACTCCTCCATAACCTCGAGCTCTTCGCATCTCCTATCCCCTCTTCTGCAATATCCAATGGGACTTGCGGAGTGTGATGCCCCCCCAAAAGACTCGGGTGTTTTAGTAAAGCTTGTTATTTGGATCTTCATCTGCCTGGCTGAAAGAGGTGTCACTGTGGGCAGATCCTGGGGTGGATCCCTAAGGTGTGTTTGGGGGCAGATCTGAAGGTATGCAGAGCCGTCTGAGCTCTCCCCGGGTCCCTGCTGCTTGCTGCCCATTTGTGATGGCTTGTGGTGTTGTCTGCTACTGTCTCTCTCTCTGCTTTGATTTGTGAATGGAAGCCAGCTTCTCCCACCATTCATTGGAACTTCCTCTCGGATCTGTAGTCAGAAATAAACCTGCCTCCTATGAACTGTATCCGGTTTGGATGTTCATCCCAGCAACGTGGAACTGAGTACCACAGAGTAGGACAGGGAGGTCACAAGTGCAAGGTGACAAGAAGTGACACTGGAGTGCCCAGCAATGGACCAGGCATCCTGCCAGCCAGGGCGCAGAGCACATCACAGAGGAGGTAGCACTGCCCTGACCACTAACCAGACAAGCGCCTTTTGAAGATGGCTGAGGACAGCGAGGAGTTTCAAAACTTGAAGTGCTGAAAACAAGACAGTCTCTAGAAGCTTCGCTAGTTTGCAGAGACTAAGAAAGCTTCCCCTTGAAAAGATCAACCACTTTTTCTCACATTTCCTTGGCCAGAGTAAGTCACGTGATCATACCAAACTCCACACCGGCAAAGAACGAAAGTCCTCAATGTGCCCAGAGAGAGAGAGATGGCGTAGCTGTGAGGAGCCCAGTGGCTGCATAAATCTTGTCCTTACTGAGCTGCAGAGTCTTCCTCTGTAGCAACGGCTCTGTGGAGATTACTTCACAGAAATGCTTCATGGAAACCAGGATGCAAAAGTTACCCCTGGGTAGTCCTAAGTTACCCTGGTTGTGATATGCCTGTGACACATAGAAGGATCTAGAAATCAAGAAATGGAGCCCTGGTCACTGGGTCTAGTCTTCAATCCCAGTGTTAATTAAGTCAGAGAAAAGCAACAGAGCTTCCCCACAACACCAAGGCTGTCAGCACTTGGGTGATAATAAAATCATACAAATCCTTCCTGTTCTAGGTTTCTGTTTTCCTTCATCTTTTCTCTCATTCTTAGGTGAAGCTTTTGTTTGTCAAGGAAATATTTATGAAATATCTATATACCAGGTACTATGCCAAGCACTGGACGATCAACAAATTATAGGTTTTCCAACAGTAACTCCAACTTACATAAAAGAATCACAATTTGTAAATCCAATAACAGCTCCCACACCACCATGAAGTAAACACAGAAAAACTCTGTGTGTGTGTGTGTGTGTGTGTGTGTGTGTGTGTGTGTGTGTGTGTGTGTGTTGAGGCAGGATCTCACTCTAGTATAGGGTGATCTGAAAGTCACTCAGTAGCCTAGCCCTGGCTGACCTCAAACTCCTGGCAATCCTTCTGCATCAGCCTCAATGGTGGGACTACAGATATGAATCACCATACTTGATTCTAAAGAAAACCCAGAGCCAGGGGGAGAGCTCAGTGGGTAAGAGTTGTTACTATGAGCATGTGGACCAAAGACTTTCATTTCTCAGGACCCATATAAACAGCTGAGCATGGAGCTGCACATCTGTAACCCCAGTTCTATAGGGAACAGAGACTTCTGAAAACCAAAGGTCCGCTTTCAGAGAGACCCCATCTCAAGGAAACACACAGAGGAGTGATGAAGGAAGTAGACTGGCTTCTGCACACCTGCAGGCATACCTGAACACACATGCACATAGCACACACCACACCTGCAGGCGTATCTGAACACACACGCATATACCACACACCACACCTGCAGGCATATCTGAACACATATACATACCACGCACCACACCTGCAACTGTATCTGAACACATGCACTAGCACACACCACACCTGCAAGCGTATTTGAATACACACGCATATAGCACACACCACACATTCCAAAAACAACCTAACACATACCAACAAGGAAATCTAGGTGAATTTGAGAAGTTTGTCATCGTTCATTCTAAAACTTTGGTTTTTTTTTTCCAGTAACCAAAACTGAGATGGTTCGTCTGAGACATTCTGTTAAGTACTTGCTACACCAACTACTGCCTGTCTAACTTGTCTGCAAGTTTGCTAAGTTCCCAAAGATGATCAGAAAAGATGCTCACCACGCAGCCTGCTCGAACAATAAATAAAACCTGGCTGACAGTGCTCAGTTAACTAATGAGCAGCATGGCAAGAACCAGGTGGATGAACGGGTCCATACAACATATACCAGACATGTACTAAACATGCGGCATTCTTGGTACCAGGATAGAAAGATGAGGGCAATGAATGTGTTTCCCGCTCTTTAGATACTTCGCCAACCATGAAGGATGCACTATGATTTATTGAGGTCAGTGGGGGGATGGGTTACAAGGACATCAATGAGGGAGAGAAACATGGACGGCTAAGGAAAGAGGTGAAGAAGAAACAGTCTCCTGGGAGAAAAGGAGCTTTAATGATTGGGTGAAAAAAGAAAGCTGAAAAACAAAAGAATTTTTAAAAATCAAGATAAAGAGATCAAACAGCATGAAACCCAGGCAGGAGAGAATCTGAATGACTCCCTATAATGCAAGACTGGGAATGCCAAACAATGGCTAGGGACCAAGTGAAGGAGACATCACAGGCTGGGAAGGACTTGATCTTACGACTGTTAGGCAGGCTGGGAGCTGGAAGCTCCATCTTACACACAACTGGAAGTCCAGTAATGGCTTCTGAGTGGAGGGAATATTGTACCCACACTTGTAACTTGGATAGGCTCCTGCTGCAATCAGGAAGGAGGAATGTTTTAAAGGACGAAGACTGGGAAAAGAAGAGGTTATTGAAAGGGTCCATTTGGAATCAAGGACAAAAGGAGGCAGTTGAAAATGTCCAGCAGGATCTTCAATGGTAATTCGGATCTCAGTTCTATTCGGTTATGTGTCTCCCACCTCTGTAAAAGGTGACTCTCTCCAGAGGGCAGGGAAAGGGCAAGAATGCAAGGGAAGTGAGATATCAGAAGAGTGTGCAGGATTTATGGACCAAGAGGACCTTGCTGGCCTGGCAAGAGTGGGGATGAGGGTCGACTGAGGCGGAGGATGACTGGAGAGGAGACAGATCAGGCTCACCAGAACCACTATAAACATCAAAAACGTTCAGTCTTCCATAAAGGAAAGTCCTATTTCTGAAGTTTCTGCCAGCAATCTTCATCAAAGTAAAATTCTACTGTTTGCTGCCAAGAAGAAATTTCGTTATTAACTTTGAAATCGATATCTGTAGCTAGACTATTGCATTGGCTTTCCTTCTGTCTCTCTCACTCACATGTGCCTAGACATGCTAATTCAAGTGCTTAGGTAATTAAATCCTGACATTGTTTGGTCTAATAAGAGTCCTTTACTATTTATGTGCCTGAAAGACTCTCCGCCAGTTTCAACGTCATCTGGTCTACCTCAGAAGTCCCTGCAAAGCCACAATCCCAGGGATTCTTTGGTAGACTTGGAACTGGTACTGCAGCCCTCCATCATTATGAGAGAGCCTCCATCCTCCATCTATAAGAAGCCAGAGGAAAGTCTCTGCACGCTGGCTTTTCATTTTTCATAACGCTCTTGGCCTTGCCAAGAAGGACATGCCACAAAGTCCAAGTGACAACTCTTACTGTGATTGGGTGGCAGACATCAGTGCTGTCCTCTACATGTCCTTCTGGACATACAATAGCCTCTGCCTTCTCTAGTCAGGTGTGGGGCTCATTGTGTCACATGAAATGCACGTGGCAATGACATGTATTATATCTGGACATGAGTTTGAGTTAGCCTGAACACCACGAGTCTTACAAACTCTGAAATGATTGTGAACGACATAGTGAGTGTTGACCACACATAAGGACACTGAACAGAGCTTCCTGGGGGTCCTTCTTAGATGTGTAGTAGCCTGAATATGAAATAACATTTTGGGGTATTAATCAACCGAGATCTGGGGGGTTAGCTGTCACTGTTGCAAAATTAACCCATTCTAACTACTAGTTGTCATGAAATCAGCAAAGGAAATGCTACAAGATATGCTTCTTAGACCCTCAAAATCACCCCCACTCCTATATTCCTCATCAGCATTCTTTGGAAGGCCAAAGAGGGAGGGAAGTCAAAAGATATAGTAGATATCCTTTATGTTTATTAAGTATTTATTTGGTTTAGTGTGTGTATGTACATGACAGTGAGGGAGCATGCCACAGTGCATGTGTGGTCTCAGAGGACAGCTTCTGGCTCAGCCTTGCTTTCCAGCTTTGCCTCCTTAGCATTTCTGGGAGATCCAGGGATTGACTTCAGAGTTGTGTGGCAAGTACTTTATCCACTGCGCTGACTCCTCATCCGCAGATGTTATTTCTTAATGACTTTCACCTCTCCTTCCCACTCAGCATTTTCCACTGCCATCACTATGCCTTGCTTAGCTTCATCGTTCACTCCTACAGTGTGGTTTGCTCATTCACTCTGCATTTGTTGATTTATTGTTCTGTCTAAGTCACTCTACTGAACACATGGAGTAGCAGTCACCAACATGTTTGACCACAGAATACCTGTGATGGTTAGGTTTTGTTGTCAACTTGACCCTTTTAGTAACTCTTGGGTGGGTCTCTGAGGATGTTTACAGGAACGCAGCCTCTCAGTAGGGGGCAGGATATAAGGAAGCTCAGGAGAGCTAGAAGTAAACATCCTTTCCTGTGTGGGCAGAGCAGAAAGGAAATTTCAGAGACTCAGGAAGCCATTAAGTCTGGGATAGGGTTGCAAGACCCCACCCTAAGGCTATATAAAGGAGAAGAAATTCTCTCCTTGTGCCCCCCTGGCCCCTCCTGCCTGTTTTTGTTCTGTGTATGGTGTTGGTGATGGATTTCTCTCTCTGCTCAGACCTGTGAAAGAGGGCCAGCCTCTTTCGCTGTTATGGAACTTCCCCTCAATCTGTAGTTACAAATAAATACTTTCCTCCCCCAAATTGTGTCTGGTTTAAAGATTCACCCCAGCGGCGTGTGGCTGACTGCAACAATACCTTTACATATTTAAACCTTAAGAGTGTTGATTTACCTGAGCCATGCCAATTCATATTTACCATATCAATAACTAAAGATGTAAGTTTAAAAAATATTTAATTCACATAGAAAAATAACTATTTTCTAAAAGAAAACACTTAGTAAAAGAGAATGCAATTGTTTGGCATTTCTATAAATCTCTTTGCTAAATGATCTACAAAATCCAGCTAGAGTCTCGTGTCGGCTTCTGTGTTCAATCTGCGGATAAATACTACCTTGGTTAAACTCTATGAAGAAAACGAGAACTTTCAAATCCTAAGGGAGCTCCAGGGTTCCTCATATCCCATTTTGACACTTCGAGAACTACAGTGCTACCGTGCAAGGATCAGAAAATGGTTTACTGGCCAATGAAACTATTTTAGGTTTTGTGGGTTGTGTGATCTCTGCTGCAATTACATAACTCTGTCATTACAGCAGGAAAGCAGGCACAACCCATATATAAATCAACGATCACGGCTCTGCTCCGGGGAAACTTTATTTGCAAGATCAGACAACTGGCTAGGTTTGTGCCATGGACCCGTTGCTGACTCCAGGGTAGAGTGTAGCTGAATGAATTAGACTCGGGTCCTGCCCTGAAGAAATTTATCACTAGTAGAGGAAACAATACATGCAACACTACAGAGCAGAAGGAGCTCAACACCACGGGGTAACTGTCAGAAAAGATGTTTCCAGAGTTCAAGGTCAGTAGGAAATATCTTAAGTTAGGAAGTCTTTCAGGAGAATGTAGACCGTAAAGGATGAGGAGAGTTTTGATAAAAATGTTTCAGGGAAAGAGTGCATTCACTGGGGAGATTATTCAGAATAAAGGCATCAAGAGAGGAACACAGTAAAGTCCAGCCATGGTCAGTATCTGCTAAAACTCAGCATATATAAATGTACGATGTGCTTATTCAATGTTGGGCCCCTGTGTAAGAGCCTTGAACACCAGACTAGGGCTAGGGGTCTGGATGCTGCTCAGAATGTATGGGGGTGCCGTGGAACCTTCCCACATCAACCAGGTAGGAAAAGATACCTGGAAGGCAAGGTGTAAAATGCATTCTTCTATCCCCACCCACCCACACACACACCGATGAGCAGTGAGCTCAGACAACAGGACACAGAACTTGAGCAAAGCAATGATAGCAAGGGATGAGCCACAGTGCAGAGTCAACACTGAACAGAAGAAGTTTCAGTCCCCTGTGTGTGGAGGAGAGTACAGAGCGGGTTCCACGATGGTCCCAAGCGAGACAGGAAGGAGAAGCACGTGAAGAGTGGGAAGGTCAGGAAATGAGAGAGATTTGGTGATGACAGGAAGGGTTTTGTTATAAACCCATCATACACCTCACCATTTTGTCCAGAACCAATTTGAATCCTGACAATTCTAAACTCCCCTTTTGGCAAAAGCAACACCCTATCTTGGGATTTCAGCAGGATGTCAACATTCCCCCAAATCTGTGCCTCTTCACATCTCCCCTCGGGTCCTTGTGCCCTGACACAAAACAGAATTGCTAAGTTTTTATTTTCTCCATCACCATGCTATACACTGTTTAGAATCCACATATATTCTAGTTCAATGTGAATACAATATTAAATATCAATAAAAAACAAAAAATATCAATCAAATAACAAGTGAGGCTGCTTTCTAAAACTCAGAAGTCACTAATTCTTAAAAACAAACAGTAGTTCAACATATCTGTATTGTTAGAACTTTGTAACTTGTTATTGTATAGCACTTACGTCTCCTAATGTCTTATGCTAACTGAAAAGCTGCAGCTAGACGTCAGATTGTTGGAAGATTTCATTCCCTGCAGTCTTGAAAATCATGAGTATGAACAGTTACAATGAGAGAAGTTTTAAAGTTATATTTGGATTTTCTTTAGCTTTTAAAGACCAAAAAAACTGTATGTGATATGATACAAGAAATGACCCAAATCAAATTCCCATGGAAGAACAATCCTACATCTTGAACATGGTACAGAAAGAAAGACAGGGATGGGGCTGGAGAGTTGGCTCAACAGTTAAGGTTCCTGTCTGCAAAGCCTAACGACCAGAGTTTTTGATTCCCCAGTACCCATGTAAAGCCAGATGCACAAAGTGGCACATGCATTTGGAGTTCATTTGCAGTGGCTGGAAGACCTGGCATGCCCATTCTATCTTTCTTCTCTCTCTCTCTCTCTCTCTCTCTCTCTCTCTCTCTCTCTCTCTCTCTCTCTCTCTCTCTCTTTCTCTCTCCTTGCAAATAAATAATAAATACTCTTTTTTTTTAAAAAAAAAGAGAGGGATAGAAATGGAAACTTCTGGAATCAAGTTACGAGTGTATGATCCATGCTACCCTTTCACATGTCACGGTACCTGTCTGCCCACCTTGGCAGCTCCCATGGCCTTTCTGTAATAGCTGCTCTCTGCAGGTTTTCCTCATCTTCCTTCCAAGGGCCCAGTGTAACTACATGAGCAGGACTTCAGATCACCTTCAGAGATGAACTTGTCCAAGTATACCCCTTGGATTCACCACGCTCCCAAAAAAGAAGTCCCAAACCATTATAAGAAAGTCTTAGAGCTAGATAGTGTGTTTTATTTAATCAATTCCCCAGAAATTGAAAAGTTTAATTCCTGATGTGACTGAAAAGGAAATCCGCAAAGAACCAATGCAAATGAGCCCCACTTACAGTTCTATTCTTTGAATTCCAGGGTGGGAGAAGAAACCTGAATCTCGAGGTAAGCCACAGATCTGTTGACTTTTCCTGTTCCCTGTGCGTGGGACAGTAAGGACCAGACACCAGGGAAGGCATGGGTAGGAAAGCCAGACAGACTGATGGACGCAAAATAGCAGGAGGACAGAAAGACAGATAACCTCGAAGGCTCATTTTCTTCTTTAAAGCTCAGACTGAGTTGAAGCTCAGCTGGTCCCGATGGCCGCTCAGCGAGAAGACACAAGTGTTTTCGAAGGGCTCAAATGATGGTGGCTGTTAGATGTCAAGCTGAATTCGCAGATAAGCCTCCGACTGAAGAGCCATTCTGGACGGACCCAGATAGGCTGTGCATTTACGCTCCAATAATGGCAAAGCGTTTAGGCTGGTATTAACTTGTCCTGAAGAGCTGAGGGGAGAGCTTCTCCTTTGTTCTCTGTGGCCCAGGCTGGTTTCAGAACTGCTTGTGAGATCTGTGAGAGGAAATCATTTTTGGTTTTGTTCCAACTTCTAATTCAATACCTTGGCAGCGTCTGAAATGGATAAGAGCTCTAGGCTCACATCTGCCTCGGGTGACAACCGAGATAAGAGATACACAATGTGAAATGACAAGAACTTTCTTCCCAAAAACACCTTCAAAGGACGTGCTTAGAGGTAGTTCATACTTCAAGTCAAAGTAGACAGGCCTGAAGATACCTTGCTAAGAATATTGAAAGATTAACCTAATGGAATCTTATTGTAAACTTGATTTTAGCAGATATTTTTGGCAGGTTTTTTTTTTTAAAAAGTACTTCTGTGTTAAGCACTAGAATAAACTGTTATTAAAATTCATCAGAGAAAGTTGTACAAAATATAGGGACATAAGTCTTGCAAGTTATATGTGCTCACCTTCGATGGGTGAGTCACTGTGGCCAAGATGAGCTGAGCTTGATTGTAACAAAATGACGGGATGTGAGGAATCACTTCAGAACATGTACAACGTGAGCGGGGTACACATCATCCAGCAGCCTTGGTTCAAGGACCCATACTGCCCTGCGTGAGACTCAGAGACCCCAGGGCAACGTACAACAAGGCACAGGCAGTAGCGGCTGGGACATCTTGGGACTTGAAGAGATCTGGGTTTATAAAAGCTATTTCATCACTATTTCATCATATGGATGGCTTACGTAAAGGGCCCTGGTGGGCAGGCAGGGAGTCTGCCTCAGGTATGATAGAGGTAGTACCAGCTTGGAGGAAGGAAGGCAAAGGGAGATTGATTAAGAAAGAGATTCAGACTGAGAAATAAGTTTGAATAAGTAGGCAGAACCAACAGAATTTAACACTACCTTCCGCCCCTGGGTTGGAATCGAGTAAGTGCATCTCAGATTTATTGGATGGAATATGGTAAATAATAAGGGACCCTGGGAAAGGGAACAGACTATGCACCAAAGACAATGGTTTGGGGAAAGAATATATGACATAAACCGACGAGAAAGATTCTCTCATAGCTGAAAGTGTTTCTTCAGCTGAGGGTGTTTTCTTGGGCTGATTTCCAAGTAGTAACTTCTATGCTAAATTTGCCTGCTGCTTTACCCACAAAAATACCTTTGTTGGTCTAGATAGCTGATGTCGAATATAAAGCCTAAAATAAAAAGCCTAAAACAACACATAATTTCTTTAGCAATTCCTACAAGCACTTAAATGACTGAATACTGAGCACTGTGGGGAATACTTGATGCATTTCTAACTTAATTCTTACAAAGATCCCATGTTGGCAAGGATAAGACAATTTTATAGATGAGACACCCAAGTTTATCACGCAGAAGTCATTTTCTCAAAGTCACGAATTCAACAATTGTAAATCTAAGACCCAAACTCAATCCAGCCTGACATCCAACTCCAATGTGTGAAACGCCTCCCTGCATTTATTTCTTCCTCATGAGGCATCCTGAAGAAATATATCAATTTATTAGAAGTGCAGGATTCCTGTCGAGGCGATCATATTTTTGCTGGAATGTCACCATGGGGTCAGTCGATCTTTCTGGCAACCTGAACGCATGACAGTCCTGTTCTTAATTAAGATACTACCCACCATATTACAGAAGAAACAGCCATATATGAAGTTCAAGTTCTGTCCTAGACACACATGAGCTATGTGATTCTGGAAAGTTACTTTGCTAAGAGCTAAACTTCTTCCTTCATCTGTAAACAGTGGATAGTAATAACAGCAACTACATGAGGTTAACAAATTAAATGGTCTCACATAAAGGACTGAGGTCAGAGACTGTGAATATTCATGAATTGATGTTTACAACTTCCGTTATTCAAGAAAATTCTGTTCAAATCCATTAAACCTACTTTATAGAAAAACAATTACAAAGTTCATAGTTTGTGTTATGGTTTGATCCAGGTGTCCCACACTAACAAACGTGCTGTGAACGCTCAATCCCAAGCTGATGGCAGTTTGGGTATTAGAACCTTGTTGGGGGGCGGGCTTATGGGGTTATAAACCAGCTTCCCCTTGCCAATGTTTGGCACACCTTCCTGCCGATGTGTTGCAGTGCTGTGGCAGAGGTGATGTCCACCCCTCTGCTCATGCCATCATTTTCCCTGCCATCATGGAGCTTCCCCTCAAATCTGTAAGCCCACATAAACCCATTCCTCCCAAAGCAACTTTGGTTGAGTTCTATTCTGCACAGCAACAAGAAATTGACTACAGCAGTTTGATAATGTGCTTTCCTTCAATTTGCAAAATTCACACACTTAAAACTTGGCTCCAACCATGAACTCACAGAGGCTAATGTACCTACAAAATGCATGATTAATAGGAGGAAAAAACAATGACCTGTGAAAGGATAATGGATACAGACATCGAGGATGCCCAACCCAGTCCAAAACAGAAATCCAGAGACTCTTAAGACCTCAACAGTAAAGCAGACCTAAAACTCACCCACCATGATTTGGGGATCTGAGCAGAAGAGGGGGCGGAAAGATTGTGAGAGCCATGGTGGGGAGAATACCCAGAGTCATTGTCCCCCTCAGCAACAACACACAAAGAAACAAAAAAACTGTCTACCTCTCATACAATCCATAACCCCTATCCCATGGAGTGGTCCAGCAAGCCCTCCGAGGAGGGCCCCCCAGTGGGTTGGAGACAAGGAGGAGGAAAATGGGGTACCATCAGAAGACTTACTTATACAATGTACCTAATTACTGACCAAAAAAAAATGGGGAAAATTTGACAAGTGACAGAGAGAAGCAGTGTGTGTTTCAGACCAGTTTCCATCATTCCTGACACTGAACCATGCAGGGTTGAGGACTTCTTTAAATGGACTCACTTTTGAACTTAAATTTATATCGAAACAAGCTAATGGATTAGCTATGCTAACTATATTTTGTGTCAAAAATAAAATTCTTAAGAACTAAAAAATATAGAAGAGAGACTAGTTAGAAGAAGGGATTCAGTAGAGGGGGTTTTGGGGAGGAGAAAAGCGGTGGGTGAGAAGGGGTATGATCATGGTGCATTGTCTGTATGGATGGATGTTGTCAGGAAACGTGTTTTAAGAGGGCAGGCAGATTTGGATTCAAACAGGTCCTCTCCCAGAGGCCTCCCCTGCGTCACCATGGCAGATGCAGGCGCTCACATGCCCGCAGTGGGTGTGCATGGCGAAATGCTACATATTTTCAGAAGTCTCTGCTGTATTCCTCCACAACTGTCATCCCTTGCGTCTTGTCTCCCTCCCTCGAAAGTCAACCCAATTCTTCTCTGAATGCACAGTGCCCAACCTGGCTGGTGGGCCGCAATGGCAAGTCCATTCAGTCCTGTCTCTGTGAGGCAGAGAGATTTTTAAGAGTATCTTAAAAACATAAAATCTACACCAAGAAGCTCTGTGAGAAGAACATAGCTCAACCAACACTATTCTAGGATAAGGCTAAAACTTTTCCTACTAAGCCAGCTGAAAAAGATATCTTCCCAGAAAAGTGAAATTTTCTCACGATGAAATAGGAAAAGGGTTAGATCGGTAGGTTTAGTGGATGAAAAGGAATCGCTGGGACCCCAATGATGTCATCATAGATGAGATCTTAACAAGCTTTTTAAAAAAATCTACATAATTTAGAGATCCTTGGAGAAGCCCCATCCTGATGAGCCTTGGAAGCGACAAAGTCCAGCATCAACGTGAGGAAACCAAGTCTCTGAAAAGCATCCCCCCAGGGAGGCTGTGGTTCCATTCCTGACCCTTGCTCTTGCGTTTCCTGCACAGACAGTCTGACCACTGTGCCCCTTTGCAGCAGCAGGACTCAGCCAGCCACCTGATAACCCACATAACAGCCAGTCATCCTGCCCTCCCCCCCCCACACCACCATCCTTACCCGTTCCCCGGCCATGACTTACTTAGCCATCCCACGCTGGGAGTGCGCCGCACTCGGGGGTCATCATCCAACGTACGATTTGCTAGGCAGGGCACGGAGGTCTCAAGCGGGCTGCGGGCTTTAGTGCCAGAAGCAGAAGACAGGAGGAGGACACATGGGCAGCCACAGCCAAGATGAGGAGGGAAGCATTAATTAAGAAGAAAAAATACTAAAGCAAATCACACAAGTGGGTTAAAGGAGAACAATGACAAATTACAATGACACTCACCCCCTCCCATAACCTGTGCCCTTAAATCAAGCAAATCTTAACACAGAATGACAGTCTTTTTTTATTATTGTTATTGTATTCAGCCATTACTGGTCCCCAAGTATTAGTAGATGATCCGACCCGCAGTTCTAACACACAGAACATGGATTATATCTAGAAGATTTACATAATGACCATTGATCTCAAGATGTAAGATCAAGACTTAATAATCTTGCAGCACAGAAGCACACACAGAGGGGAAGAACAGTTTCATAAAGCGCAGGGGGTGCGATGTCATATTAGTAAGCGACTTCCTGGTGATCTACCCAACACTCTTCTAGGGATTTTGTACCCAAATGCAGAAAGCAACATTTCAAACGTCCACGTCTGAAACGTTTTCCTCGATGGATACAGAAGAAGCTCTCTGTATTCATCAGCCCGTAGCAACAGGACACAAAGGAACAGATAAATTAGCCACTTAATGCAAACCCGCTTGAAATGCAATTCTGGCCTTCATTTCCTTCTGCTTTTTAAATCTTATTTTACAGTAATTTTAACCCTTGTGGTACCCATGCCAAATCTGGGACATCACAGGCAAAGTAACACTGCAGGTTAAATGTAGGATCTGGTTGTCTCCTAGGTGTGTTCATCAACTGGTTAGCATCAAGATGGTGGGATTGGGTTGTGGGTTTCATGTCACTTGCTTTGTTGGACTCAGCAAGCAGCATGTTCTGGGGCCAGGAAGAAAGGAGAGACATAATAATCCTTTAAGGAAAGACATGATGTTGGAAATACAGAACCGTTGGGCTACCTGCAATTTAGGCTTGAGTATTTTTCCCATAATAATAAAAATAGTCATTACATTATGAAAGTAAATAACATATCCAACCAAGAGCAAAAAAAAATTGATGATCTACTCACACAGTATATAGCTAAGGGCAAACAGATAGTCTTTTAGAAGACCAGGAGTGATTTGAGAGGTCAGGTTTTAAACTGAACCATTTACAAATTAATCTAAGTGCACGGCCAAATTTAGGCATTCAGCACATTATAAAATCCAGAAACATTGTTGTCAATTTATCCGTCTGTGTTTAAAAGCTGTAAACAAAGCCAGGACTTGTGAGCGGACCATCTGTGCCTGCACCTGTTTGAGGCAAATCTGAAGTCTTTTCTTTGCAGTTTGAATTTTTAATTGTTTGCCATAATTGAACTTCGTTGCAAGTTTTTATTGTACTAAGAAAGATGGAAAAAGGGAAATGAACTAGTTGAGATTATTCTAAAATTGCTTTTGTTGAGAGGGAAGTGTTTAGAAGTTTCTATTATCCTACTGACCAAGTCCCACCTTCTGTTTCTTTTGACAACTTAGAGACCTGCTCTAAGAGCCTACAGGCTTGCCTAACTGAAAGAAGACATTTGAGTACCTGGCACCCACTCCTCTGCGCCCAAACCAGGGCTCTCAGAGCACCAGGTCAGGGAGAAGAGGCAGAGGCAGCAATGCCAAGTGACTCAAAGGAGCCTTGTGTGCGGGTGTAGACACGCAGACGTCATGGCTGGCTCCTGTGAGAAGCGAGCTGTTGCTCCAGAACTCCATGCCTGTCCGAACCCTCCTCCCCAAAATCCCCTTCCTTTCCACACACAGCCTCCACCTACATCAAGTGGACAGTGGAATGGAGCCTGGCCGATGCCAGCAAAGACCGTGGCTCCGAAGGCAGCCATGGAAATGGAACTGTCCATGGCAACATGGCACATGGCTTTCAGAAAGCCTGATTGGAGCCATCTGGCTGAGCCGCAAATTCTAACACTTTGATGTGTGTTCTGGGCAGGGAAGAGATACAAAAGCTTTAACCCTTTCCTGGTGCCTTCCTTTTCCTCTAGTGAGACCTGAAGTTGTTCTGAAAGCCAGGATGATATAGGTGTGATATACACCTTCTGAGTGAGCCTTTCACCTCCTCAGGTACAGCAAAAGCACCGAATTTGATGATACAAGACACATTCTCGTTTCCATCACTTTTGCTTAACTGCAGGCATAAACAAGGTAGAAACTGGCTTCTATCACGGTGACATATGAGGAAATGGGTGGTTCTACAGAGTTCTGAGAGATGGTTTCCACTGTGTAAGTTGGACAAAGGGGCTACAGGGGAAAAAAGATGATTTGTGTTCCCCTTGGGAATCAGCTTATCCAAAGCTATCAATCCTTTCTCTGTTCAAAGGAAAGTCAACTAGAGTCGTGCAAAGAGACCAAAGAAACGTCTCTAGTAAAATGTTTTCTTAATCACTTTGAGAAAAAAAATAAAATTTTTATTCACAGTAAATTTTAGGGCTCTTTTTAGGAGCTTCGTTTAAAGTAGTTATTGAACACTGATAGTCAAGAAATTCAACCTCGGTGTAGAAGTATTTCATCCATAAACACATAAGACATGGTGCCTAGAAATCTCAGATTGAAAATCCCAAAAGCATTTTGCTGACAGCCATGCTTGGTGTGCATTCCTGTTGGACAACAACCACTGGATCCTTGAACACTGTATGACCACACAGAGAGACTGGATTCTCTTACAGCTGAGGAAGAGCATTCTTCTTGTTGAATTAGCATATTATTATGAGCACACTAGGTTTTTCCATTTATTAGGCTTGTTTAAATTATTTTACATTTCTGAGTTTCAATCTTTCGCCTACAAATGGAGATATTACATATGTGTCATGGTTTGATCCAGGTGTCCCCCACAAACAAATGAATGTGTTCTGGTAATTGATCCTCAGCTGATGGCAGTTTGGGTTTTACAACCTCGATGAAGCTGTGTTGTTGGAGGCGGGCTTATAGGGGTTATAGGCCAGCTCCCCCTTGCCAGTGTTTGGCACACCTTCCTGCCACTGTTTCCAGTGCTGTGGCAGAGGTGTTGTCCAGCCCTCTGCTCACGCCATCGTTTTCCCTGCCAGGATGGAGTCTCCCCTCGAGTCCGTAAGCCAAATAAACCCATTCCTCCACAAGCCACTTTTGTTTGGGTTCTTTCAGTGCAGCAACTAGAAAGCTGACTGCAACAATATGCTAGAAACGTCACAAGGCACAGTGCCCGATGTAAAATGACACAGGTGTGCAAATAAGGAGAACTATTCTTGTTGCTACTACTATTAAGATTCATTTATGGATGTTTCCTCTGCTCAGCATCTGTTCAACCTGAAAGGTGTTGGAAAATACCAAAGACATAAACTTTGGTCTAATTTAAATTCAACTTGAAGGTGTGAGATCAGTGTGTAGAAGAGATATCTGTACTTCGGCAGTACTTAGTATTATCTCAACAGTCAAGATATAAAATCAATATAAATGTCAACCAACCAGTGAATGGATAACCAGAAATATGGTATATATATATATATATATATATATATATATATATATATATATATATATATATATATATATACAGAAGAGCACTACTCAGCTTTGAAAAATGAGGGCAGTTAGCTAGTGTACAGTTAGTTAGTTAGCTAGGGCAGTAGCTAGTGGCATGGTGTACATACACATCTGTAATCCCAGAACTTGGGAGGCTGAGGTAAGAGGATCACCATGAGTTCAAGGCCACCCTGGGGCTACAGAGTGAGTTCCAGGTCACCCTGGGCTGCAATAAAACCCTATCTCAAAAAGAAATTATGCCATTTTTGGCAACATGGGTGAACCTGAAGGTCATTATTGTTAAGTGCACTAAGCCAGGCATAGAGAGAGACACACCCCTCTTGTATGTGGATCCCACAATAACTGCACTCATAGAACAACAGATACCAGAAGCTGGGGAGTTGGGAGAATGGCGAGTTTGATGATCAATAATATAGTGTTTCAGTTCGACAAATGGTAAAAATAGAAGAATAAATTAAGGTGATAGATGTGATAATTGGCTTCATTTCATTAATTTCTTGGCATATACATATATCATAGTTTAATTCTGAATTCTATAAATGCCATCAAAATTTTTCAATAATCAATAAGTCACTAAGAGATCTTAATATCAATTAACTTCAATGAAACAGGGTTTGTGTAGATGGAAGCATGTCAACCATTTTTGGAAGGCTTTAACCTTATCTTGTCATTTTTCCTTTGGGAAGCCAGAGTCCATTGTGATCACATCTCATCTCTGGCTTTCCTCCTCCCTGGCCCCGTCCGGAGACCAGGACACAGTTCCAGCTTTACACCCACCCTCCCATCTGCTCTAAGAGTAGATGAAGCAAAGGAGAACAAGACAAGGCTGGGATGGGTTCCTCAGAGCTGGAATCAGCATGAAGTGTTCCTGGAGAGAGAGCAGGAAGATGAGAGTCCTTATCTGCACTGGGCTACAACCGAGAGAAGGCTTCCAGCCCTTTACTACTGCAGACACTGGCTGTCAGAAAGCCCTATATATTACTGATGGCTAAAATCTTGTCAGTGAGAAGTCTTTACAGTCTATATTTAAAATACTATAAAGTCCATGCATCACAACTCATGCTGTATCATTGGGCAAATGTCAAGTTGATAATGAAAGTAACACGATTTTAAAAACAAAACTCCAACTCCAAGAATGTTTTCACATTAGACTGATGGGGGAATGGAAAAATTGAGAAACACAGATAATAACAGATTACAGAATTAGGCAGCAAATGGAAGATATGCCCTCAGTTTTAAATGCACACCTTTAATCCCAGCACTATATTTACTCCTGGCAATATACAGAGTAACACACTCCTACCCTGATGGTGCAGATACAAAAAGTCTCAAGGAGAATCCATAAACCATTCAAAATCATGCACTACTAAATATTCCCCAAGCTCTAGCCTAACAGCGTTGGGGAAAGATGGCATCATGCCTTCCAGAAGATTGTGAAATCCGCCTAAATAATCACTTGTGATCTATTCTGAAGCCTGTCACTGGGAGGAGGATGGAGTTGCCGGTGCTACAATGAAATGACCCTCAGAGAAAAATGAATTAATTGTTTAACGATCTGAACACTGTAGACCTGGAGAAATAAAACTAAGGAATGGTGTCTCATGGGTGAGCTAAAATACCCTCCCGATAACCAGAACAGCAAGGACAATTCCATTCAGACGTTTCCATGGGTTAGCTGGTTTATCCTCAGATGGAGGAGAGCTTGGTTTTGTTGGGTTCTGCAAACCCACAGAGAACGCAAGGGCAGAGCAAGAGGGATGGCTTGTGGCAGGAGCCGTCTGCATTCAGAAAGACACCTGGGAAGGTGACTCTCATCTCGGGTGATATGTGCCTGAGCCTTCAAGATGCCACCTGACTCATCTCAGCACGGAGAACCTTGAAGAGAGATCACAGAAGTGTTTGCCGCAGCTACTGCTGTGGGGAGCATGTCTGAAGGCAACAATATGCAGAGAGAACAAGGCAACCAGATGTCACTGGGCAAGCTGGAACTCAAAGTCCAGACAAAAACTAAGACTGGCTACAGGGACTGAGAAGGTGGCCAAGCCGGGTGGTGGCACAGCCCTGTCCACACATGCCACTGTCGAAGCAGCCTGGCACGGACCAAATGGGCTGAGTGGGCTAAGCTCATGCCAGAGTCAAAGCAACAGGGGCTTAAATAATCCTGCTTGCATTGCTCTGGAGCCTGGAATTACTATTAACAAAGCCCAATTTCTTTCTAGTGCGTGTTCTGCATTGTTAACTCTGTGTTCCTGGAGGCAACAGTCGTGCACTACTGTTCTGTGCTCCTGGCAAGACACCATGGGATAGAAGTGGAATCCTGCTTGGTAGAAACCATTCAAAGAGGAAGGCTGACTGGAGGCTGAGTATGAGAAACAAGGTGTGAGAACCAACTGATCACACCTTCTCCACCCCCTCCTCACCTGACGGATAATGATGGAAGTCTTGGACTTGCAGGTTGGACTGGAACACACATGACAGCCAACTGGCCCAAAGGGAAATGCCAACCAGGGGACAGACTATTCTGCAAGAGGGCTAGGAGGAGAAAGGTCTTCCCACTTCCTCCCCAGTGCTAAAGAAAAGATGTAGACATCACTTTCCAAAGGGAAAATGAGAACTATTTCCATGAGTTTCTTCCTAAAAAGTAATCTGCTAAAACAAACATTCCAGAAACCATTCTTATAAATATGAGATTTTTCTTCCATAATGGTTCTTGGGCCCATCTGCTGACTGATGGCATGTGTCAGTTAGCATTCTAAACATTTACATATGTCATCATCTCGTTTAATTTTTCCTTTCTGTTTTACAGACAGGAAAATTAGCTTCCCAACTTTTTGTTGGAAAAAAAAAGAAATTTTTTCAATAGTGGAAAATCAGTTCATGAAACTGGGCTGGCAAAAGAGCTAATCACAGTCTAGGTCTCACTGGATGAGAAAAACCACTTCTCGTGAATATCTCTACTCCTAGACCAGAGAGGACAAGAAACTGGTCTTCACAATCATTGCAGAGAATAAACGGAGGATAAAGACAGAAAGGAACAAGTTGATGATGGGCACATTTTTACAAAGGGAAGAAAAGCTGAAAACTTAAACAAAAAGCCTAGTTGATCTTGGTTCTTAATCAGAGCTTATTCATTTTTTTATAACTGCCGGGCTCACAATATATATCAAATATATCCACTTATATTTTTGAAGCAAATAATAATTGAAGACATGTTTAATCATTATTGAATGAATACCAATTACATTAGAATTTTCACTTCTTAATACATCTTACTTAACTTTAAAATAAAACTACTGATGAGTGTTTCCGGGCATTTTATGCTATTATTTTGTAATAAGGTAAAATAATACAAAACTATTATCTAGATATCTCTGAAAAATTTGACAGTGGCTGGTGAATTTTGGAGTTGTGGGTTTTATTTTATAAAAAGTGGCAGTTTCATGCAGTGCAGCCTAAAACAGTAATAAGAATCAACAGTAGAAAAAAAATGCTCGAAGAAACTAAAATCTCAGAAATTTCTTCATGCAGCTCTATCGAAATTCCTCAAACAGTATGTTGAGACATCATAAAACTTGCCTAAAATTTAGAAGCCGGAAGACATGACTGTTAGGATTCGTTTATCTCAGGCAAATGGTAACTTCAGAGTAACACACATCATGGGAGGTAGCCTAATGATTTCCTGACTTACTACAAATTGAAAGTGATTTTTATATCTTTTAAAGAAACCTAAATCATCCTAAATGTGATAATACATTAGAACCTTCAAAACACAAGTTAGTTTTTAGCTATGAGTAAAAACATATATGTTGTGGTGGTAGAAATATTTGAAAGCCAGTTACCAGTGGGGGAAATACATATGCATATGAGTGTGTGTGTGAACATGAGTGCATGTGTGCAGTGAAGTTTACCAACATCAAAGGGAAACTGCACACACTGTGAAAACATACATCCGACTCCTGAAAGCTGTACATGGTCAGCTTTGCTCACAGAACACTTCTGTTGATCTTCGCTAAACTCTTGCTTTACAAACAGCTGTAGCTGCGACTGGAAAGTAAAAATAATCCCAACAACCATGTTGATTAATATTATCATGTAGCTAATAAGACAAAAATAAGATAATGAAGATGGGCTTCAGCCTGTCCTCATGTGCCTTGGCTAAACTGGATAATAGTTTTGATTACCAAAAAAAGAACTTTAAAATTTTAAGGGATTGTTCACATTAAAACAGCTAAATATAGTTACCTACTTTTAACTTTAATCTGAATTGTTAACATTTTCTCCATCACTTCTTAAAGTTGAAAGTAAAAAAACAACAGAACCAAGCCAGCCCTGACTCACAGCCATGGTATTACTACTAATATGAACTCACTCAGCACAGCCCTGGGAATCAATGCACATCAGTTTATGGCATTTGCACAAACTGGCACAAGAAATGTCAATTACCTCGAGTATATAGATTATAACATAATGTCACAAATAAGTGATAGATTTTGAGTATTTATTGCAAGTGTCTTAATGGTTACTTGATTGTAGACGTATAATTTAATTTTTAATATAGCTGTAACAAACAGCTTGATAGCAACTTTTTTTTTGATCTTATCAAAAGATAGAAGTGGCTCAAACACGCCACTGGGAAATAAAAATAATCCCCAACTTCAAGGTATGTCCTTAGGTTTAAATGTAACCAAACCTGACGTTCTTACTGGGTGTATTTAGCCTATCATAGAAGACCAAGGTGATTTCAATGTATCTAGGCTCTCCAGAAGGATAATAGGCTCTGACTCCACCTACATAGATCTCAGACTGATTGAAAGAGTAGCAACAGTTACATAATTCTTTATTTTAGAAGTTTAGTCCAAGGATGTGGTTGTTGCATCATTTTTTAAAGATATGAAGTGATTAAACTCTAAGACATAAAGGAAACTTTAGACTTTCAAGTTAAGAACAAGTACATTTAAAAGAACGCCAAAAATTCGCAACCTGATAACTTACAATAGTGTACCTTGGAGGCACATGAAATTCATTGCTGCAGTATCTCTCAAAGCCAAATCATGCCTGGGATAGTTAAAAGGTGTTAGGTAACACAAAGGCCAATAATAACATGTTTAAAAAGAACTAATCATCTCCCATGCTTCAGGCTGATCAGTTAAAGAGCCAGAAACTCACTACCTGCCCTTCCCATGCTGTCTCCCCAGTATTTGTAACATTTCACACGAGGTGAGGGAGAAGGCAATTTCCTCTGAATTCCATGATCTATGGATTGGATGAAAACTTGATGGGCTAGAGAGATATCTCAGTACTTATAGGCACTTGGGCCTGGGTTCAATTCCCCAGTAAACCAGATGCACAAAGTGGCACAGGCATCTGGAGTTCATTGCAGTGTCAGGAGGCCTGGTCTACCTATACTTTCTCTCTCTCTCCCTCTCCCTCCCTCCCTCCTTCTCTCTCTCCCTCTCTTCCTCTCTCTTTAAAAAACAGAGCTCCCAACATGGAATTTCATTTCATAAAAGGAAGATGGTTATGTAAAAGGAGAGAGTTCAACTTTAGCTACACTGTTTAAAATGAAATAGTTGGAAGTTTAGTTACAATAAGCTGTTCATGCTATGGCGTTTGCTGCCATTAACAATCTTTTCCTCCAAAAAGAATAAACAAATAAATAAGCATACAAAAAAATAACAGATTTTCTATCAACAGCATCATTCCTAGGAACAGAAGGACCATCAAATTCTAGTAGGCTGTTCTAGATTAGAGTCATTTCTGAATATGTTTTAGGAAAAGCATGGATATCTTAATGTTTAATTATTTGTTTGCGGCCAGTTGTGCTTTTCAAATATGTGAAAAAGTTTGCCTATAGTAATCTGTCTTCCAACCACTGACTTTAATAGTAAGTCAAAAAAAATCACATTTCTGGAAACAGAATGGCTGACGTGGAATGCAGTTGATATCATTTTTAACAATCTTCTTTTGCCATTACAGCATGCTCTCTATTCTTTACTAATACATATATATGTTTACATACATATATAAACCTTCTTTGAGTACAGCTGAATGCATTGAATAAGACTCTTACTTAATCTCTTAGTACTAAAAACATGGGGTGGGATGAGAGTCCAGCCCAGTGCTTATCAGCTCTGTCCACCACACGATCATTTCCCACACGGCATAGAAACTTCTCCATTCCCAGATGACACCCATCGTGAAACTGATTTGAAACAAAACAAAGAGAATGATACAGAAGACAGAAATTCTGGTGACTACAGTAACGTGTAACTGTACGGATAAATTGCCTTCCCTGTTGTTATTTAATGGAGCTAATGTCTAATCTTGGGTGATTATTCTCCCATCTGGTGATGATCATTTATCAAAAGAACAACTAGCTTTAATATTGAGTCATACACGTATATACTGATGAAATCATCGCCTACAGGCTGAGTGCTATCTCAAATCCCAAGCCAACACCCTGTGAGAGGGGATTTCAAGGCATTTAACATATCTGAGAAGACCGTCCTCAATCTAGCAAGCTGTCTTGAAGATGGATTCCCTGAGGTACCCAATACTGTCCTCGGGCTTGCTGATTCATCTGAAATACCCAACGGTTTCAGCGGAGAGTTATTAGCGAGCCATTTTGGTCCTCGAGGACAGACATGTAAGGAACCTCCAGCCAGAGTGAAATCTTTCCCACAAGGCGGCCAACCGGCCCAACTGGACCAAGACCATCATGAAATGACCAATGACCAATGACCGTGGTGCATGAACTTGAAAAGGGGGGGATGGGAGGAGATGACGCCAAGGCGAGTGAGGAGGAAAGAGACGCCCGGCGCCCGCGTTACCGTTGTCAGGGTTGGTGAACATCCGACTTGCGCTGGAGACCGTCTTGCCGATGTCGGCCAGGGAGCGGAGGTTGGATTTCTTGGTCTGATGCCGGTGCTTCCGGAGCAAAGTGTAGGTCACCTTATCCTTGAGTTCAGGTTTCAACAGGCCGGTCTCGATCTGGTGGTCAGCAATCATCTCTGATGCAAAACAAAGCAAAATGAAAAACAAAACTCGTCACAAACAACCACGAAGCTGGGACTGGAGAGATGGCTTAATAGTTAAAGTGCTTGCCTCCAAAGCCTGAGGAACTGGGTTCGATTCCCCAGGACCCACAGAAAGCCAGATGCACAAGGTAGCACATGCGGTTGGAGTCCTTTGGGTGTCAAGAGACCCTGGTGTGCAAACTCTCTCTCCCTCTCTCTCTCTCTCCCTCTCTCTCTCTCTCTCTCTCTCTCTCTCTCTCTCTCATGCACTCTCTCTCTCATAAATAAATGAAATATATTTTGTAAAACATGAAGCTAATGTTTACTGTAGCTCTGTGGGTGTTCTGCTCAAATTTAACAACAATATGCTATTTTCCAAATATTCAACTTCCGACTTTCTAGTGAGCCATAGGGATGCTGGTATGACTGAGTTATAGATACTCCATTCATTGTATATTTCTTTTTCCAATCTGCAGTTATGGCATGTTCACATAAAGCACATTTTTCTATGAGAAACACAAGTCAGTACCTTACATTTTCAATTTTTTTAAAAAAAGTAACTTTCAAAATATTTCCTGTTTTCTATTATACAATCAGAATTTTTAAAGCTCTAAAAAACTTGAAAATGTGCAAATTTTGCTAGAGAGCTGGCTCAGTGGTTAAGGTACTTGCTTGAAAAGCCTGGTGGCCTGGGTTTGATTCCCCAGGACCCACATAAAGCCAGATGCACAAAGTAGCACATGTGTCTGGAGTTTTGGACCCCTATCTCTATGTCTCTCGTGTCTCTCAAATAAAATATTTTAAAAAGAGAATATGCAAAAAAGTAGTGTAATAATTGACTTTTGAAATCCATTTTCCCAAATTCTTCTGTGATACTATATTTTCTTTAGAGCAGAATAAGGTGAAGGAAAATACTTTTCTCAGTACCGGGGCATCTGAATAGCAATTAATCTAATGAAAGAAAGATTAAACTATAAAATTAAACTCTAGTCTTTCCTCAGAAGTGAGACTTACTCCTCCTGCTTAGAGGCCATGCCAACCTTGCCTATATAAGCCAGTGGTGTTTTAATGCATAACCTGACGAACGTTTTCCAGGAAACTTTAATATTTCATAAGAATTTTAAGCTTATGCAGAAGAGGGGGTGGAAAGAATGTAACAGTCATGGGGGGAGAATAACTAATGCATAAAAGGGAATGTCATCATGGATTCAATGGCTTCATCTAATTAATAACCTATAATACTGAGCATATTGTTGTGTTAATATATGTAATTTTAAGCCAATAAAAACGTTTAAAAATGAAAAAAAAGAATTTTAAGCTTCTATGCGCTCTTTCTGAGGTATAGTTTTAATCTAAAACGATGCTGGGGAGCCTCTGAGAGTGTTAGCTGACAAGGGTCAAGGTTTAATAGGCCTGAGACCTTCAAATTCGATTCATTCCCTAGCTGGACATGGCTAAGCAGGCCTGTAACCCTGGTCCCATGGACACAGTGGCTCACAAAATCTGCAGCTCCTGGTTCAGAGAAAAACTCTGTCCCAAGGAAACACACAGGTAAGTGACCAAGGAGGACATCAGACATTCTCCTCTGGCCCCCACACATATACTCATGGGGTATGAACATGTGTGCACACACACCTGCATGTTCCAGACACACCACACATCTCACACACACACACACACACACACACACACACACACACACACACACACACACACACATACACACACAAGGACAGCTTCACTAAAATTGATCCATGGGTCATCATCCTACTTGACGAGTTCTTATTCCAATAGAAAATAAGAAGTCCGCTTTCTACACATGAGCACGTCACCAGTACAATAGGAATGTAGTCAGGCAATGGACACGGGAGCCCAGCCTTCATCCACCCAGAATGAACACAGACCCACCACAGAACCTGTGGCCCGTGTGCACAACGCGGTGCTTCCTTGGCACCCTGAACAAGAACGAGCAATCGCACACCCATCTTCTCTGGTCTGTGGATGCACCCAGAACACCCACTTATTCCTCGAGGAAAACCACCTGGGATACAAAAGTGCAACAGAAAAACAGGCATTCTTGTGCCAAAGCCTGACAAGAAAATCATGTCAGGGGACAAACAAGAGCAAGCCCAGGGGTCCCTGGGGGCTCTTCTCACCACGCCATCCGCCTCCCATTCCCTCAATACCAGTCAGCTGTTTGTCCAAGCAGCAGCTAAATCAACGCATGTCCATCGCCTGCCTTGAACAAATGTCCCTGAACGCTGGACTGCTTGGGAAGGGCTGGGGGTGAGGCAGGAAGGGTTTCCCTGGAAAGGCTTTGGTTTGAAAGTGGCCTTCCACTTGGAATAATTTTAACCCCACACCCAGCTCAGTGAAGCCCTCAGAATGATTCTAGAAGTACAACTGGCCCTCCAGTTTATTTACTTTTCCAGTAAATTAATTAGGTTCCTACAGGACACAACCGGCTACTGTCCCTTTAGGTCCCTTTTCATGTGGAAAGTCCGCTTCCAGAGTCACCAAAAGAAACAGTCCCAGACTATCTGCTGCCGGTTAAAGTGACTGCTGTCGACCAATCCTTCCCGGCCTCCAGACCATCACTACCACCTGGAAGCCCCCAGGTGAAACAGGCGACTTGTCTGGGTGACAAGCGCCCTGCTTTAAAGGAATCTGTAAGCAGAAACCACAAAGCCTTTCACAGGAAAGCAGGGGCCATGTCATGTCACAGTGAGGCTGAAATGACGTCTTCAGTGTTCGAAATCCCACAGACACTACCAACTGGGAGAACGTGTGCCAAGTCTGGATACAAGCAGAGCTGAGAGAAAGCTTGGGGGGCACCAAGTTCACCCCTTGTTCACACATGAGAATGAGAAAGAGAGAAGTGACTGGCTCCCAGCCATAGTAATTAGGGACAGAACCCCAAATAAAGGAGTATTCTGGCTCGTGATTTACAAGTTTCTTCATATCACATCATACTTTTTTATATTGAAAAAGTGCAGGTATGGTAAGGCATGCCTCTCATCCCAGATTTCAGAAACCAGAAACAGGAGGTGAATGAGTTCCAGGCCAGCATGGGCTACTGGGTGAGCTCAAAGTCAGACAGCCAAACCTTGTCTCAAAAATAAATAAATAAATAAAAAGTTGGCAGGTGAAGTGGCACACACCTTTAATCCCAGCACTCAGGAGGCAGAGGTAGGAGGATCGCTGTGAGTTCAAGACCAGCCTGAGACTACATTGTGAATTCCAGGTCAGCTTGGGCTAGAGCGGAACCCTACCTTGAAAAACAAACAAACAACAAAAAATGTTAAAAAATAAATTACAAAAAGATAACACACTCTAGACAGAAAAAGTGACACGTGCAGAGCTTTTGCAAACCAACAGAAAGATGGCCAGGCAATGGGAAAATGGCCAAAGGTTACAAATTACAAAGAAGAGTTCTTCCATACACAAGGACAAATGACAGGTGAACCCTAACACAAGGCCGGCAACTGGAATCAGATCTACCAAAGTAGTAAATATTCAAGCATCTTCTGGCATAAAGGACTGTTGTTATAGCCACGATCTGATGACGATGACACAGGACAACCATTCTTGAAGGTCATTCAGGTCACTCAGCAAGTACGTATCAAAACCTTGTATTATGTTTCAAACTTCTGAGTATTCTACCATTAGAAACCTACACTAAGGAAATAACTTTGCTCAACTGTAACAAAGCTATGTGCTTTTCTTTATAACAAAAACTTGAATGTTATTTAAATGTCTAATAGATTCCTATTTTGGAGTCACCAAAATTATGTTTATACTTATGATAGTAATGGTCTTGTGTTTTCTTATGTTTAAGTAAATACAAATTAAAATGATGCACCCCGATTCCACTTGTGAGAAGATAGATACACAAGATTACATTAGTGGTTACTTTTGGTTTTGTGGGCCTTTTCTGGATTATTCCTAAGTAAAATATATTAGCTTTGTGATTTAAACAAGAACAATGAAGATAATACCATTCTGAAAATATAAGAGGTATACAAAAGCAAGAAACAACAGAATTCACACATCTGCCAAAATGCATGGTAATACCAATAGCTTGGTAATACCTTTAAATATATAAATGAACTCTAAAAATACATCTACATCTTCCTCACCTACTCCTAATTCTGATAAAATACCTGAAATAGATTAGAACTATTTTTATAACTTCACAGGGGAATAAAATTCCCATGGACTTGATTTTATGTGTGAATAACACTCTTTAAACACAGAATTACAATGATGATACTAATAATAAACCTATTAAAATAATCTGTGAAAATGATGTTTTATCTTCTATAATATTTTAAAGATAAATTTTCCTATTAACATGTATAAGGGATTTTCACACACACACACACACACACACACACACACACACACACACACACACACGAAACCCCACAAAGAGGTCCTAAAAATAATCAGAATTAAGCTGAAATCTTTATGTAACCATGACACCTGTTTAAACAGTCACCCACTGCTTGTGCCCCCATCCGGCTCATGCCTTCGACCTGCACGCAGGTGGGATGCTCTCAGGGGCAGGCTGGTGAGCAGGTGAGCTGCAGACCAGGCTACAGGAAGCAGCAAGTTGGACATGACCCACTTGGGGAAACAAAGTTGGGCTTTGAACGGGAAGCATCATGCAACAGCCGAGGGTAACTGTCACCTGGGGATTACCAGCAAGCGCAGGACAGGGTAACGCCAACCTCTGCCAAGAGCCATGCTCTGAATAACTAACTAGCGACTAGGCACCTTCAGATCACGTCTGTCATGTTAGTGAAATGAGGCCTCTTATTCTTCATGTTTTATTCTCTGTGAGGATTTGATTCTCCTGGAGGGTTTGTGTTTCCTCTTAGCCAAGGCCAGTCTTTCAGGAAAGCTCCCCGTCCACTCTGCACAACTAGCCCCTTCTTATGTCTGTGCTTCACTTGTGATGTGTGGCTCGCTCTGAACTGATTGTCTGTGTTCTCAGCAGCAGAGTGACTGCACCAGCTCTCTCCCTGTCGGCCCCAGGGACTGTGGGGCAATCACACCAGTGAGTCATGATGCTTCAAAGTGACCCAGGGAGGACTAATTTTAACATGTAAAGATGATTTTTTAACTAAATATACTGAAGTTAGAGGAAAGGATCACAGCTAATAATAAAAAGTAAAAGAAAATGAAGGCAAGAGCACAAATGCTCCATTGACCTTTTATAAATATAGCAGATGCCAGAGTTCCTGTCTGGTCCTGGGCTGCCGAGGCTCTGACTGGATGTCGGACTCTGTCTCCTGCTGCATGTCACGTGTCCAGGAGTTGCTGGAGACCAGAAACTCCTCATGGGTGCTGAAGACCCCAGAGACAGTGCTCTAGATAAGTTCCTATGTGACATTCAATCCTATCTTCCATCACCCTTGTGGATGGTCAGCTTCAGTTCAGGCCAGCCGAAAATAAATGAAAACACTGTTCCATTGTGTCCAGCTCTACGGAACACACCCTTGGGGATCTCTACTCCTGTTCATGAAGTCTCTAGGCGCATGTCTGTCTGCCAGAAGCAAATCAGTCTTCACTGGTCACTCTGATAAGTGACATGTAGAAGAATCTGGAATAGCTAATTATTGTGGGATAAAAGTGTGACCCCATTGCATCTGCTGAGCTCATCCAGTTTTCATAACAACTCTAAAGTGTCCACCTTAATCCTGCTTTCACAGATGAGGAGGCAAATATGCTCGAAGCCCTGAGTAACTTGTTTCAGCCATGTCGTCCAAGCTAGCAGGGAGGACTTCAGCTAAAGCCAACCAACGTTAACCCCAGCCTTCTTTCCGTGAGCCAGTCTGCGTGTGGTGGAAGTAATCCACGATCCCTTCCATGGAGTGTGTCTATTTCCACAGAGACAACCCCTGGGCTCAGGAGAATGACCTCTGTGTGTGTGATTTCAGGCAGAGAAACTCCACAAGCTCTGATACATATGATACTTGGCATGAGTGTGACATGACTCGTTCCCTGATGACACTACGCTTCACAGAAGCACAGCCAAAGGTCAAAGTGTTCGAGAAATGTAGGGTCCAGACACACATTCCAAAGTAAGCAAAGATGAAGGTGAGAGGGCTCTGCTCAAAACGGTGGTCTCACACTCGCAATTGAAGGAAATGAATAAAAACATGTACATATATGGTCCTGATTATAATGAAAATTAATGTAGCACTGAAAAGCACAAAAATGAACAATAGTAAATGAATTCAGAAGGAAATAGCCCCAAATTTTAATTGTTAATGAGTACAGCCAGAGATGGACATTATAAATAACTTCAAGTTTTTCTGAACTTTGCAAATGGTTTGCAATAAAGCCTGAAGTTTCACAATACAAAACTCTAAGAATGAATGTCCATCTCGCTTCCACGTGTGGCTAAGTGTGAACAAGCACGAGGGCCTGAGGAGGTTCACACCCAGGTTCCATCTTTAGATCCGTTGTACACAGTTGGGGGTGGCACACACCAGTCCCACAAAGAGGAGAGGAAACCAGGAAATGGCCCAGGCTCATGAAAAGCAGAAGACGCCAGGAACAGTAAGAGACACCAGCTCAAGAGGAGGAATGCCAGAGGATCTATGGAGCAGGCACCACAGCGAGTGCCCACCCCGGGCAGCGAGCTCACCCCGGCGGTGCTTCAAGGACACGTGCACACGCCACAAGCCAAAAAGAAAGGATGCTCACAGATTTCTAAAGCCAGAAAGGAATGGAAACGGAAACCAGCATACTTACCCACCAGCTGTGGGAGAGAAGATGCCTCCCAGTCAAGCATGATGGAGCCCTTCTCCATGCATGTCCTCAGCTCAAACAAGCTGTGCAGAGACAGTGTGGCCACGTGGGGTTTGCTCCATCTTTCTCCGCCCTGTTCCACCTTTTCTTCAAACTTTATCCACCTAGGAAGATGAGGTTAGTGAGCTGGAAGCATTTAAACACCCTCAGAAGACAGCAGTGCTAACCCTTCCAAAATACCTCCTTTGGTGAGGCTTGCTTTTTAATATGACACTTATTTTATCCATTAATTCATTTATGTATGTATGTATTTGAGAGAGTGTGTGTGTGAGAGAGAGAGAAAAGGAGAGTGAATATGGGCGTACCAGGGCCTCTTGCCACTGCAAATAAACTCCAGACACATTCTCTAGTTTTTGCATCTGGTTTTACATGGGTACTGGGGAATTAAACCCAGGTCATCAGGCTTTGCAAGCAACACCTTTAACCATTAAGACATCTCTCCAGCCCATCTTGGTGTGGGGGGAGGGGAAGGGGCTGGTTTTTCAAGGTAGGGTCCTGCTCTATCCCAAGCTGACCTGGAATTCACTATGTAGTCTCAGGGAGGACTGGAATTTATAATGGTCCTCCTGCCTCGGCCTCTCGAGTGCTGGGATTAAAGGCGTGCACCTCCATGTCCTGCCCACTTCAGCACCTTCTATAGGTGTCTTAACAGCTCGTATATCATACATTATCTTCAGGAATATATCAAAATAGTTATTAGACTAGTTCAACCCTTAAAGAGGACACAAACCAAAGGAGCCATGTGAAACTATGAAATCCCTAAGAATTAGGTTAAGAAGTTTTTAAAATTCAATATCTCTGTTATCAATAATTAGATGCATTGTATGAGCAAATCTTGTGATGGTACTCCCATTTCCCTCCTCCCTGTCCCCAACCCACTGGGGACCCTCCTCAGTGGGTGTGCTGGCTGGAGATGATGTTGTTTTCTCTCTGCTTGGATCTGTGAAAGGGGACCAGCCTTGTTCTTTATTACTGAACTTCCCCTGGATCTGTTACTTTAATAAATACTTTCCTCCCCAAACTGTGCCTGGTTTGGAGATTCATCCCAGTGGCGTGTGCCTGACTATGACAGTGGGCATACTGGGCCAGTCCATGGGGCAGGGGTTTATGAACTGCACGCAAGGTAGCCAGTTTTTATATTTTCTCCTTTGTATATTGCTGCTGAGGGAGGCCATGTCTCTGGATATTCTCCCTCACCATGGCTCTTAAATTCTTTCCACCTCCTTTTCTGCTCAGTTCCCTGAGTCATGGTGGATAAGTATTAAGACTGCTTTATTGTTGAGATCTTAAGTGTCTCTGGACTTCTGCTTTTGGGTTGTGTTGGATATCGTTGGGTGTCTGTCTCCATTGTCCTTTCATGGGTTGTCTGACTTGCTGTGATGGTAGGTCTCTTTTTATCTCACCAGAAATTTTTAAGTAACCTAGGAAAATACGCATGCCAAAATTCTCCATGTGGAGAGAACCTATAACTATAAAATTGCCACTACCAGGGCATTGCTCCACCGTGACTTCCCAAGATTCCGTAAGGTGAATTAGCAGTGATGCACCCACCAACATTGATCCAACAGAATTGGAGACACAACGTGTGGAGTGTTAAGGTGAATGGAGCCTGCCCATTGGGTGATGCTTAGGGAAGGTCACCACACTTCTGCTGTGTCTTCATGTAATTCATATTTCTCGGCTGACACATGTTCCTTGAACTGAGATTCTAACAGAAGCTTTACTGTGCAAGGATGGCTCCATATGTCTTTAAAAATATACAAGCCCTGGGGAACAACAGATCAATTGTGGTAATAATAGATCTTCTGTTCACCTAGCAGGGGAACAAACAAGCTTCTCTGGTAGCTTCTGCTTTCTGAAACTTCTCGACATCTGGGAAGCATGACAATATCAAGAATTTTTTGATAAAGCGTAAGATATCTGGCAATTTCTATGCCCCATACGTGATCTACTCAGAGGCCTCCCTGCATGACCAAGAAAACCGGGATCCCCTGGCATGGCTCTTCATCACCACACTTCTTTCTTTCACATCAAACCTTCTGACAGGTATGGGAGAAGATAATGAGGGAAGCAAGCAACTTGTTTTCCTACAGTTTTCACCAAAGGTTTAATGATTGAAAAACATTTTCCTAGAAAAGGCTCCACACTCACCTAACTCATTGCAGATGAGAACAAAGGGCAGAGATGAGAGGAAGCCCCACATCAAGTATCATTTACAGAACTCTTTCCAGAACCACCCTCCCGGGAGAGGGAAGAGGCACATCGGAGAAGCAGCAGTGAAAGCAGAGATCAGCCACCATGCCAAGGAAAGATCAGAATTTTCATCAAGCCCAACACTCATTCAGGGGTCTTTGAGACACATCCCAAAAGAGAATGAAAGAGACCTGGTATTCCTGTGTGTGTGTGCGTGTGTGTGTGCATATAAATTTTCAATTAATTTTTTTTCACTTTGTTGGAATTACAGCCAGAAAAAAAAAAAAAGAAGGATCTGGGAGAAAAATATCAATTTTATATCACAGACATAGAGTTTTATGGATGTAATCAAAATTTAAAAAGCAATTAAGGCAATGGGGTTATTTCAAAAATAATCATTTCATGGAATATATTATGTTGGTTAACTTGGTTAAGCAGAGTATATTATGTTGACTGACCTTAAATAAATCCTCTTTGCCTGCTTGTTCACAGGCTCTTTAAACATGCTTAATAGTAATTGTTATATGAGCCAGTTTATCTGTCTTAATTTATTATCTCAAGATCAGTATCTAGAAGATGGACGATCCCATAGCCTGTGAAGTCGAGTCAGGGTTACACAGAAGTATCTAACTTGTACTTTGACAGTATTTTCACTAGCTGAGTGATGGAATCTTTTAACATAGAATTTAAGCACAAAGTGAATCACAAGGGTCAGCTAGAAACTGCTTAAAGTGTAATATTTTATACCCTTCATTTCCATATCATCTTTCTGAAATCAGCCCCCTTCCACCCTCTGTCATCAGTCTTCATCGTGAAACTTACTCCTTGAAACAAACCAGGCATCACTTACCCACAGCACACAGTAGCAGGTCGTTGCCAATTCCTATGTAACCCAGGCTGATCTGAAACTCACTCTGTAACCCATGCTGGTCTCAAACTCAAGGTAATCCTCCTGCCTCAGCCTCACAAGTGCTAGGGATACAGGTGTGACCACCATGCCTGGCTCCACGTGTTGGAGTCTGATGCTACTAAGAGATAGGGCCTCGTGAAGGCGCTTTAACCACCAAGGAGGAACCCTCATTCTTGAGATCGGTGCCCCTACAGAAGAGGTCTCAAACAGTTCCCCTCACCCTGTGAAGATACAGCCAAGAGATGCCATCTACGTACAAGTATCTGTCAGATACCAAGCCTACCCCTGCCTTGATCCTGGACTTTCCAGGCTCCTGAAATATGAGAAATAAACTTCTGGTGTCTGTAGGCTACTTAAGTAGACAGTGTTCTGTTATTACAGTCTAAATAGACCAAGTCAATCCTGAACTGTCGAAATGATGTAAGTTTAAGAAAATTTTCATCAAAGAGAAAGAGAAGCAAAGTTGCTGAGCTTCCTTGTGGCCTGTCGTTTGTGTGTTCTCGGTAGCTGATATTCTAAGCACCCTGGCTGGATGTACAGCATGAGTCAGAAGAAGTTTTGTAGAAATCATAAATGCCAACTATGACAGACTTGTAGAACATCACTCATCCTCCTGGATTACACCAGCCTGTAGGTCAAGCTTGAACCATAACTAAATGGAAGCGGAGTCTCAGAACGAACCCATTTTTATGAATCTCTGATTCCTAAGAATGACAATCATCTCACAGATCAGTTCAGCATCTGCTTCACTTTGAGTTCAGTAAATGTTGAATGTTGTGATGATGTCATATAGCATAGCTAACAGCAGCCTACGGGAACTCTGGGATAATCCCTATTAAAATAATTTAAAGTATATTGCTCTAATTGTTCAAGGAATAATTACATATACAAATCTACATTTAGGCATTAATACCAATTTGCCCGCTTAAATGGTTTCATTCCAGAAATGGTGCACATTCTGCAAACAGCCTCACATACCAAGGACAAACTTGAAAAACAAGAGGAACACTCTTCACTTCAAATCAGAACCCATTACAGAGAAGGTTAAGGCTAGGGGCCAGAGTTCAGTCTATGCGAGTGCCAGGGAATCTGCAAAGGTGCCTGAGAACCATGTAATTAGGTTTTATAAAAACAGACGCTTTCACTGGAAAGCGAACTAAAAGCCACCCTCTACCCTTCATAATAACAATGAAGAGCCACCGATTTGCAATAGGTTTCCGACTTTTCCTCTTGTTTTGGTATTTGACGTTACAGGAAAATTAATTTCAGAAGTTGGCTTTCTAAATGCTTGCCATTACAAAACCGTTGTAGCCTTGGAGGCGTTTATTGGGTGAAACTTATTTATTCCAAGGTCCTGGAAGAATAACGACAAAAGGACTCTTTGAGTGACTGCCAATCAGCCAACGCGCCACTCATTTGTTGAAGAAACAGAAGGCCCACTGGGAATCACTGAATTTTGTAACTTTCCAATCATGTGATTAAATATAATTAAGAAAAGACAAGACCTCTCACTTCGATACCTGCCAATTTTATAGTGGGAAATGGTCGTGACCTTTGCCCTAGAATATAATCCAACTGTGTAAAACAGCTGACATGATAATAAATTTCTTATTCATTAAAAGGTACCTCATGACACATCACAGAAGCCAGTGCTGAGATGTATCTAGGATAACTGCTGTTTATAAGGAGAATTTGTAAATTTGTAGATCACTGTGAAAATTATTATATATCCTTACCTAGATATCATGACATATAATTACATGTATGATTAGATTTGTCTTGCGGAAAAAAAAATGAACTTGGTCTGACATAGAATTCCCCAAGATGGCATGGTAAAGAGAGGTTGTGAAGCCTGGAGACAGCATCTGTGTCCAGCCCCACAGGGCAGACATGTGTGCAGGTCTTCTCTGGTCATGACCTTAGATAACGTTCTCCAGAGGTGAGCCGGATCAATGGACCCACATTGTACCACATGGCACCCCAATGCCCCTTTCCTCTGTTGGCTCGAGTCTGTGGGAACTTGTGATAGTCTTTCTTTTTCCAGGTTGGGCAGTGCAGACCGGATTACATGGGCTGAGCGATCTTTAACATATATTCACGCAACAGTGGTGACGTTCTGCACCGGCCACTGAAAATTCACTATGGGCAGATGGAAAACCAGGACTTATTTTTTGCAGAGCTATTCCTAACTGACATCTGAGTCAAATAAAGACTTGGGGGAAGAAAGAAAGGTCCCTTTCTTGTGACTTTGGGCCATCACCAAAGCTGGACGACAAGTTATTCCTTCACCTATCTGTTTCCATTAACTGTTTCTAAAGTTCTGGCCTTCTTCTAAGACAGGGTCTCAAGTAGCACAGGCTGGCCTTGAACTCACTATGCAGCCAAAGATGGCCTTGAACTTCTGATCTTGCTGCATCCAGCGTCGGAGTGCTGGACATACAGAAGTCCTACCACACCCAGCTTATTCTAATGGTTAGGGTTATAAGAGTATATTATATATGTGTGTGTATGTGTGTAATATAAGAGTATAGCCTGCTTCACAAATTCCAAGTGATTCTATTTTATTACTGCAATTTTAATGTCATTTTTCTTGGGACCTCGTAATCAGAAGTGCACTTTAAAGAGAATAGCATTTTTGTCCCCCATTGCTCAGACGCATGTCCCTTAGCAAAAGCTGTAACTTGTGCACGGTTCTGGGAAAGCCAGTGAAAAAATTCAAAGTTCTAACTTACAAGAAAGAACAGGGAACAGATGCAGAAAGGAGGGTAGAAATGTTGTCTCTTACTTTAAACTCCACGTAAATAAAGACTTCTCTTATCTGGAGTATTTCAAAGGGAATATCTCCCCTGTTATTTAAAAAATAACTTCATTTTTGAGGTACAGAACCAACCTAAAATTCCTGAAGTGGGACTTAAATCACAGTAATGCTAAAGCAGTATAAAATATCCTTGGTTAACTGAAGAGTATGGGATCTCAAAAGGGACAAAAGAGTAGTTCTGTGCAATGCAGAACCACATGAGAAACATCCTTAAGATAATAGTCTACCAGCAGGGATCGAAGGGCTCAGTGGTGAGGAACCTGCTTAGCATGTGTGAGACCCTAGGTTCCCCAGTATCCCTCATACACACACCCCAAAAACGTCTACCAATGCAAGGTTTCACAGGAAAGCAAAAAAAAAATTTCTCAAATGTGTCCATTGTTCAGGAAAGGAAAAGATTTATGCCACATCTTCACATATAAAATAAATCTTTTCCAAATCCTAAACTTTTATTAGTCTGAGAGGTTTGAGAGCTTTTAAGAGGGGAGGGGAGGAGAGAATTTATGGAAACTGAGAAGCATAGATGAAGGTTAGAAATGACTGAAAAAACATTTTCGGAGGCAGAGAATGTCACAAAAGGTACAGATGGCTGGAAAATCAATGTTTCTGGAAGTGTTATTACCTCCAGACCTCTCCCCAAGATTTAGAAAGAACAAGAGCTCTGTTCTTCATTCTTTCTATTAATCCATGACATGAAGCATAGTAACTAGACAACAGAAAATCCCCACCCTCCCAGGAAGAGAGAATAAAAAGATACATAAAATGCTAAATGGTGACAAGGTCTAAGGCAAACAGTCATGGAAGGCCGGAGTGAAGAGGTATTAGTCTGCCACCGAGTTAAGACGTGAAGCAGGAGGGAAGTGAGCCAGACAGGTGCCCAGGAAGATACATGGCAGAATGAGCCCTGCGGACTGAGGAAACCGGAGTCCTACGGCGAGCGGCATAAATGGTCTGAACAAGGAGAGAAGAGGGAACAGATTTTATAGACAAAGGAGGGCAGGGAGGGAGGGAGAGCAGCTACCTGGAGGTGTGTGCAGAGTGGGCGAGCTGGGGCCGGGCTGAGGCAGAAGTACTGAAAGCCTGTGTGTGGTGGGGGATGAGCCCACCTGTGTGGGTCATCAGGTGAGCAGGTGCGGGGAAAGGAGGAGCCAAGGAGGACTGCAGTGCTGTGGCTGGAGCCACCGGGAGGATGGACATCCACAGGACAAGCAGGCCTGGACACGGACATTGTTGGACATTGTGAGGACGATTGGATCCCAATATAATCAGGAAAGAAGTCAAGAGATATGAATGCAGACGTCATCAGCGTACTGATGAACAGGTGAAACTTTAAGCCCAGTCCTGGGCTAGGGACTTAGGGTCTGCCAGTCCACAGCTGTTCTCATGGGAAGGAGAACTCCGGGTCACTTCTTCTAAGTATTATGTTCTGGACAGTCATCTTGTATCAAAAGCACAAATGGCACCCATGGGAGACCCTCACGTGGCAGCACCAGGAAATACGCTCCAACAACCAGCCAGCAGGCCAGCAAGTGGCCAGGCCAACGCTGGACGACAGCCTCAGCCCTGGACAGCAGGTTCCCTATCAGAAAGGAGGAAGGAAACAGACACAGAAAGAACAGATACTAACAACAGTGCTTGCTTTGGAAGGGTTTTGCCTTTTCTTTTTTTAGATGACCATTGTACTCTGTGGAGGGTTTCTAGTGTGAGCGCTGTGGGTTCTGGGAGACAGACAGAAGCGGCAGTTACTACACCAATAGCTAAGAATTCAAGAGAGCCTTAGAGAGAGGGGTGCAACGATGCCACCAAAAGCTTCTTAGGTACAAGAAGAAAATATTAATTCAATGTCAAGAGAAGAATTTAACAAGCACACCCACTGCCGGTATCTAGTACAAAAAGACTTACCCAACAAAGGGAAAATGAAATCTTTCAAAATTGGGTCTCTTGTTTTAATATTACTATGAGGGTCAGGAATAAAACATAATACTTCTTTTTGTATGACCACGGTTTACTTTATGAAAAGTAAGGAATTTTCTTTTTTTTAAGTAAGCAATTTTCTGTGGGTTATGTTAAACTTTTTAAATATTTTATTTATTCACTTTCAAGCAGAGATGAGAGAGAGAGAGAGAGAGAGAGAGAGAAAGCGAGAGAAAGCGAGCACCAGGGCCATCACCTTGTGGGTCTGGCTTATGTGGGTCCTGGGGAATTGAACCCGGGGCCTTAGGCACTGGAGGCACGTGCCTTACCCGCTGAGCCATCTCTCCAGCCCCTGTTAAATGTTTTAAAAGCAGATGTGTTTGCCAAGGACAAGCTACCTAGACATTATCTACCATTATCAAATGAACCTATCAATCTTTTCTAGTGTTAAAAAGCTCCAGATAACGTGTAAAACATAGAAATGTATGAAAGATATACCTCAGAAAAAAAAAAAAACAGCCTTCCCCAGGAGAAGACAGACTATGGAGTTATTGTTCCTTGATAAATTCTTTTGCTATTACTGATCCCAAATGACAACGTGCTCCTGACTCCAGAGAGAGCTGTGCAGAACAGAAGAGAAATGCGGTCCTGGTCTATCCACCCTCAGAAGATGCCCATGAGGGCTTTATCCTCGCAGAACTCTGGCTCTAGGATACTGTAGTGAACTCACTTCCAGACATCTGTGTGTGTTTCATTTGCTCCCGGCTGCACACATAGTACATGCTTCTCATTCAGAGAGCCCAGCAGGGATTAACTGATTAGAACTACAGACTGTAAAAGGAACGGATATCTCAGTGTCATTTTGTTTGGGAATATAAAATGTGTTGGTTCCTCTATGGATGTCATAATGCAATGAGAAACCAGTAACTGGATTATATTACACAAGTAATAAGTCTTTTTTTAATTATATATATATATATTGTCCATAATGAATTACATTATTTAGTGGGCAAACAATGAGTTGTTATCCCCAACATAAGTAATAAGTCTTAATATGACATAAACTGTAATTTAGTCTGGATTGTGTAATTGTTACCATGTGACCTTAGATAGTTACAAAGTACTGAATGACTTACAAAGAATTTCTATAGATGCATGTGTGACTATAAATATGCGTGATATTATTGTATTACCCTAAATGTATATAGTATGTTTACATGGCATACACACATATATGTAAAAGGCATTATTATCCACTCTATTAAAAACTATGCCATACATCTAAGAGGAATTGGAGTAGAAAAATAAGCTGTGTCTAAATTCCAAATTGACATGAATCTTCTACTTTCTTTTCCCTGGGTATTTTTTTAAATATTTTTTATTCATTTTCAAGCAGAGAAATAGAGAGAGAGAGAGAGAGAGAGAGAGAGAGAGAGAGAACACCAGGGCCACCTCCTTGTGGGTCCGGCTTATGTGGGTCCTGGGGAATTGAACCCCGGGGCCTTAGGCACTGGAGGCAAGTGCCTTAACCACTGAACCATCTCTCCAGCCCATTCCCTGGGTATTTTGAAAATAACGGACTTTTTACTTGAAATAATACCACCTTGGTCTTATAACCACCACCATCTTCTCAGCATTCCTTTAACCAGGGACAGATTATGTCAGAGAAAATCGTCCACCAGATACCTTAGCATTTGGAGATCTGCAAAAAACGCATCTCTTGGCTATTGGGCTTGATGATTACATGATATTTTTTACCATTAAATAACATATAATTTGAGATTTCCTTTTAATGCCCATTCCTTAGAAAAGGGACCCGTGCAGCTCTGGGAAGTCACACCCCAGCAGTGAGCCCCTGACAGGCAACCCATGGCCGCCAGCCCCTCAAGGGCTGAGGCCGGAGCAGGCTGCAGCTCACCCATCCCGCCCTGCCCCTGTCACCCATGCCTCACCTGGCTGTCTCCTTCCACTCCATCTCCTGCCCATCCACAGACAGCAGCTCGTCCAGTTCAGTGAAGAGCTGAGGCGGCGCTGGGCTGTCATCTTCCTCGCCCAGGATGAAGCGGATGCGTTCTGCGGCAGGAGAGACTGTAGAGGTAAAGATGCTGTGGTTAAACATGGGCTGGACGACCCTGAGGAGAGTGCAGCTCCGGGCTCGGCCTCTCTCCCCAAGGCTGTGGGGCTTTCCTTCCACATTTTCAGTGGACATCTTTCTCCCTGAGAGCCTGCCTTTTCTTCCACCACAGCCGCCAAGGAATCAAAGCGTCTCTCTCTCTAGTCCTTTTGGCCTCAGTTCTGCGTGGTCTTCACGGGACAGCAGTCTAGTATTGTGTGATACGTGAAGGAGAACCTTGAGCCCTTGGATGAGTGGAGGCCAAGCGCATGACTTCCCCTCCTCCCCACTTAGGACCTCTCTAAAATTATAAGACAGAAATCGGCTTGAACCAATCCCTTCTTCACGCAGCAGGAGGAGGGGCACCAGAGCACCCCAATCCTGAGTTTTCCCCAAGTCTCCACCTTCCACCCACCAGCCCTCCCTCGGTCCAATGTCTAAACCCAAGTCCTCACAGGCTCCTCACGGCCCGGGACTGGCTAAGAGCAAAGCTGATCAAGGAATATTTAACAAGATAGGGCCTCTTCTTTACATAATAGCAGCACCAAAAACGGTTTAGTCACACTTCAATGTACTTGAAAAACAAACCTAAGTAAAAGATTGTACACCTGAGAGACGGGGGGAAAGAACATTGTCCAACACACTTAAGCACATAATTGAATGCCCTACTCACTCCTTTTGACCCCATCACCTGAGATCTTGAATGGAAAATTAACTAGAATTTCTCCCAGATCCTATGTTAGATTCTTTCTTCCTTTTAAAGAGATAGAAAGAAAAGAAAGAGAAGCACTTAGAAATTAGTTTGTGATAAGACTATGGCCCATGCATACTTTTGTAATCCCTGGGTAAAACCAAGAATGACATACACATGGGAAGGCAATTCACATGTATATTACACACAGATGAACATATGCATAAATTTGTGGAAAAATATGTGTACCAATAGCCTACTAACACATGCAGATTGCTACCATCTGAAAATTATATAAAGGATGAATAAAATGCCATCAATAAAAATGTAGTTACTATATATAAATATATTAAATTTTTCAATCTGGTAATAAAAACTAATTATGAAAACAAAATGGATGTTTTACCTATAGAGATAGTAACAGTGCAAAAAGAATAACCATGCCTGGTGTGTACTGTTATATTATATCCCAGATACTCATGGTTGGTACAATCCTAAATGGGAATTATCTTATTTACTTTTAATTTTTTTTAATTTTTTTCAAGGTAGGGTCTCGCTGTAGCCCAGGCTGACCTGGAATTCACTATGTAGTCACAGGCTAGCCTTGAACTCCCTGCGATCCTCCCACCTCTGCCTCCCAAATATTGGAATTTAAGGCGTGGGCTACCATGCCCAGCTTAGTGGGAATTATCTTTAAAAGGTAATTTGGGAGTGCATGCAGGAAGATGTCTTCAGAGTACATCCTCTAAGCTAGAAATTCTTTCAATAAAATTTCATTAATTCTACCCCAATCAAAAAAAAAGTATTTCAAAGATTTTGTGACAGAGGTGACCACTGTAGTACTGTATATAAGTGAGAAAAATAAATGTAAAACTCCTAAATATCCTAAAAGATGAAATAATTAACTATGCAATATATAAACATAATGTATAGCTATTCAACAAAATTCCATGCAGTCATGGGTCTGGGGCTGTGAAGATCTGAATCATGTATCAATGATCATACAGAACGCATCCGTGTCAAGCAACCTTTCCCTCACTGCTCGAGGGGCTCTGGCCTTATACAGGCATTTAGTGAAGGCAGACATAGCCGCATCTATGAGGGAAGTGTTGTGATGAAGAGGATGACAATGTTGGCCTGGAGGAATTCTGGGAGAGCATTTCTGGACACAGAAATCACAAAGGATAAGTACTGTGATCTCGCTAGAACTTAGAGAGCAAGGCAAGCGGGGCCCCGAGAAGAGACGTGTTGGCTGGATTTCACAAGATGCATCATAGCGAGAGGGTTAGCATCATCCAACTACTCCTCAAAAGATTTTACAAAGAAATAAACCGCTTTATTCTCCGTGATTCTGTTTTCAATTACTATGTACTAAATGTTAGTTTTACCTTTTTCTCCCTCAATGTTTCTGTACCTTTATAACCAATATCAAGAGGGCTCTCAATGATCTATTGTTGTTGTTTTGGGTTAGGGTCTCCATCTGGCCTAGGCTGACCTGTAATTCACTCTGTATTTCCAGCTGGCCTCAAACTCACAACAATCCTCCCACGTCTCTGTCTCCCAAGTACTGGGACTAAAGGCATGTACCACCATGCCCAGCTTTTCTAGGTCAAGGAACAAAAGGACTCTTCTCATGGGTGAGGAGGATTCCCTGCATTAAGTTCAGCTCGTCTGGTCATTTTTTTTGGGGGGAGGGGGTCATGCAACACTGTGAAGCAAGCACTGACCAAATCTACAGGCTCATCACACATTTAAACTGAATGAGTGCATTTTACTTTTGATTCATGACATCTTTAGTTTTCATTAACCCGTTCCCAGCCCTCCTCTACTCCATATCCTCCCTGACTTCACTTCAACCATTCCACTCCAGCATTCTAGCCCTCTGCTTACAGGTTTACCATAGCCTCCTGCCCTTCAGCCCTCACCCTCTCGTGCCTCCCTTACGGCCCCTTTCTAGCTCCCTGGCTTCTACTATTAACTTTTACTCCAACCTGCACATAAATCTAAACACTTGAAACCAGGATCCACACCTGAGAAAGACCATGTGGCTTTGGACTTTGTGAGCCTGGATTGCCTTGATTAGTATAATCTTTTCCAGATCCATCCATTTTCCTGCAAATTTTATAATTTTATTTTTCTTTAGAGCTGAAAAAAACTCCTTTGTGTAAATGTACCACATCTCCATTATCCATTCTTCAGTCAATGGACATCCAGACTGATTCAATTTCCTAGTTGTTATGAATATAAGCAGCAATAAACATGGATGAGCAGGTATCACTATAGCAATGTGTAGAGTCCTTAGGGCCTATGTCAAGGCGTGGTATCGCTGGGTCATACAGTAAATCTAGTTTTAGCTATCTCAAAAAAGTCCACACAGATTTCCACAATGGCTACACTAGTTTACATACCCACTTACAAGGGAGAAGAGTTCCTCTTTCCCCACACCCTCACCAGCATTTATTGTCTGTCATTTGCTTTCTGGATGGTAGCCATTCTTATAGGACTGAGCTAGAATCTCAGAGTAGTTTTAATTTGCATTTCCCTGGTGGCAAATGAGATGGAACATGTTTTGAATGTGTGTATTGTAAATGTTAGAGCTGATGCCTAGGACCTTCATTCCCTTCCATTTACTTTGCTTTAGATCCTGAAATGTCTACAATTCACTGATGAATTCATGCAGCAAATATTTACTGAGCATGACCTATGCACTAAGTGGGCTTTGCTTCAGGCTCTGAAGAAAAGAACATGACAAGTAAGGGAAACAGACATTAACCAGACAAGTAATTAATTTGTTAAGTGGATCAATAAGAGAGCACAAAAACCAAGAAAAAATATTTGCTAAGTAACTACAAGTGTTTGCAGAGCACTAAAATAAGGTAATTGAATACATATTGATGGACGGTACAATGAATTTGTTTTATTTCGGCTATTAGACGCAACTAGCTTTGACTTTTCTTAATATCTCTGGGAGAAATCAAATCTAAAGTTCCAAGACCTTTCTGGAAAGACGCTGGCAATAAGGCAATCGGAAGTGTTATTTTCGACCAGAAAGGGCACGGAAATGAGGGAATGATGGGCAGAATCTAGAAACGGAACAAGTCTCCTGATGTCACACTATGAATGCTTTCGTCACCTCGCCCACCAGGGTGATTCTAGAACTGACCATCACGAGTTTGGCCAGCTTTTCATCCGTCACCATCAAAGAGCCCTAAGACAGAAGTAGCTTCCAGAAGGAAGGTATAGGGGCTAGACAATCAACTTTTTCTACCTTCCTAGAGATGTGAAGTGGGCTTGTCCCACCTCCAGAAAAGAAGATGATGTGCCCGTTAACAATGTAAATGACAGAGTCTCCCTGACGGACTACAGGTGCAGAGCCCTGCTTGGTGCAAGTCCACAGAGCCGCCCTCTGGCCTGGTATCCTCAGTGTAGGAAAAGGCCAGTCACTCCTTAGTAGACACCAACTCAGCAGGGCATCAGCTAGAGGGAAGGCAGAAGGACCATCACATTACCCCAGGCCTTAATCCCTAAATGCCATGTCTACAAATTTATTAAATACCAGCCCCCGAACAGCAAGGATAAAAATCCCAGGAACTGCTGAAGAAAGGCATCGTGGTTAAGTCACTTGCTTGCAAAGCCTAACAACCTGTGTCAGACTCCCCAGTACCCACATAAAGCCAGATGCACAAAGCAGTGCATGCATCTGGAGATCATTTGCACTGGCTAGAGGCCTTGGAATACCTTTTTTCTCTCTATTTCTCTCTCTCTCTCTCTCTCTCTCTCTCTCTCTCTCTCTCTCTCTCTCTCTCTCTCTCTTGCAAATAAATAAAATTTTAAAACAAAAAAAATTCTGGGAGCAAAATCCAAACATCATGTGTCATATACTACCTTGCTTCTCTAGTAAGCTTTCTCGGTTGATCCCCTGAGATTTTAGAAATCAGAAGAGCCACAGCAATTGCATTGCAAATAATGACCCCGACAAGGGCTAGCAAATACGCCTTCCCAGTTGCTAGCCTGACTTAGCACAGTGCTCTCCAGCATTCCCTGAATAATGAGCCACATGGAGAATTGCCCTGCACTGAGAGGAGAGACTGTGGAGTTTGGATCACGACTCTTATTAGCCCTGTTAACTCTGCACGGCAGAATGGCATGGGGCTGATGATTATAGTCCCGTAACACAAAGCCCAAGTTAGCTTTAAAAACTGCCAGCTTGCTAACAAAACCTCCTTAGCTTCTAAGAAGAACATTCTCACAGGTCTGGCTTTGGGAACCACTGTAGGCTGCAGATATACAGAGCTGTACTAAGTGGCTTCAAGGGTGAAGACACAACGTATACTTGCTGCATTAGAAACAAACGTTAGAGAACAGGAGGGAATAATAAACCCCTCTAGCCTTGAACCTGGACGCAGGGTAGTATCACCTCACATTTCACAAAGAGAATTATGGTCCTAATTAATGAACAGCCTAACTTCATCATGAGAGAAAGCCTAAAGAAGAAAAGACGGGTTTTCAAGGAGGAAGGATGAAACAGTAATAAATTTATCCAAACAACTCTCTCAGCCGAACCTGTGGAGGAAAGGAGACATGAGTCGGCTCAGCCTCAGTTTCCAATCCTGCCCTCTGGTCAGAGAACATTGGCATTCTCTGTGGATGACAAGGTGGTCTGTCAGGGTTTAGGGGGACACTAGTGCCACAAACAGCACCAGATCAAGGCAGCAGGAACGCCGCCCATGGCGCTTGGCACCCACAGCACACACACATCACTGACAGATCAGCACCTCTGTCCCTGCTGAGCCTGAACTTGGGCTCAGAGTTCATCTGGGCGGGCAGCACACACTTGCCACCACATGGTCCGTCCGCTTGCAGTTTGCTCTTCGTGGCACACTAATCCCGTGTGGGTGACAGCAGCCCAGAACTGGCCCACGACTCAAGAAGACCATTCCTGCCCATGTCCTGGTCCTTTTCTTCCTAGCAAGAATATTTGAGTAGTCTTTCCTCTCCTCTCTGACTCAGTTTCCCACTGATACCTCATGCCAGCCATTCACAGAAGCAGGGAGGAACCCTTGTGCCCGAGTCACTTGTTGAGATACAAACAAGTCCACAGCCTGCACCATGATAGCTAACTGTGTGGAGGTCAGCGCACTCCCCAGCCATATCCAGCTCCTGGATAGCAGGCTGGGTTTAGGTGCTCTCCTCAGAGGCCAACACAGAATTATGCACACAGCTGTTACCTTCGACACTGAATTAATAAATCTGACCAAACTGAATGAGCCTCAACTGTTTCCAAGTACAGAAAAACACGACCATTTGCAAAATGTCATTAACAACTCTCAGAGTATCTAGATTTTGAACACTGACTTTAATCTCCCCTTTCTGGAACCAAACCCAATAGCTATCCAATGTGGAACAAGCTTCAAGCACGGGAACACACGTCACAGGAAAGCAGTTTTTCCTGGACCTGACGGACGAGAATGCATTTACCAGAAAGCACCTGCTTTGTGGTTTAATCCTTGCTGCGCTTTGCATCTGCCCACCTTTAAGCTCAGCTGTCACCCAAATGGCTCTCGGAGCCTTTCTGGGAGACAATAAAGTTGCACAAGACACATGGACAGACAAATGCGTAAAACTTGGAGAATGGGAACACGAATGATGTAAGAGCGGTTCTTCAGAGGAGATCTTTCTCCATTTCTTTTCTCTGTTTCTTTTCAAATGCATGCTGGGAAATGGCTGAGCAAACTGAAAACCATAAGTCTCAGCACTACCAATCAGTTGGTAGTATAGACACTCTCGTCTTCTGGTATCCCTAGGTGGTTAGAATCAGGTGTCCCCCATAAACCCATGTGTTCTGAATGCTTGGTCCCCAGATGATGGCAGTTTGAGAATTGGAGACCTACTGGAGGAGGTGTGTTGTGTGGGTTTAGGGGTGTTCTAGCCAGCTCCCCCTTGCCAGAGCTCAGCTCACTCTCCTGCTGATTTCCACCTGCTGTGGCAGAGGAGATGCCCAGCCTCTGCTCATGCCATCATGAAGCTTCCCCTTAAGTCTTTAAGCCAAAACAAATCCCTTCCTCCCATCAGCCGCATCTGGTCCGAGGCTTTCTACCAGCAATGAGAAGGTAACTGCAACAGAAGGGTTTTTCAGACTCTCCTACTCACCAATACCAAGCCCTGCAGATGTTCAAGTCCTGGACAAAACATGGCATGGTATTTACATGTAACCTACACACGTCCTCCTCTGTAATGTCCCATACATAACATAGCATAGTATTTGCATATAACCTACACACACCCTCTTCTACAATGTCTTTTATTTTTATGTATGTGTGTGTGTACATACGTGCCTGTGTGTGCCAGGGTCTCTTTTCGCTGCAAATTAATGCCTGTCCTACATTATGTGGGAGGCTGGGGAATAGAACCTGGGCTGATAGGCTTTGAGCCATCTCCCCAGGCCCTCTTCTGTTCTTTCGGGTCTAGAATACTGGTCATACTGATTTCAATGAAAGTTTTATGCAAATAGTTATTTTACCACATTATGTGGGGAATAAGGAAAAAGTGTGTTCAAGTTTGCTAGTTACCTTCTTGTTGCTGGACAAACGCCGACCAGAACAGCGTATGGCAGGAAAGGGCTTATTTCAGGCTTAGAGTCCAGGGGAACACCATCAACGGTGGAGAAGCTGACTCGCTTCCGTATTCAGGCAGAGAGACATCACCAAACAGCCAGAGCTCAAAATACTCTCCACACACCTCAGTAGATCTCCCCCCCCCAAAATATACCACTGCCTCAGCAAGACTTCACCCACTGAGAGTTAAGTTGCAAGCGCTATCTTAATCAAAGATCCCTGAGGCGATGATGGGAATACAGTCACGTTCAAACCACCACACAGTTCAATACAGATGCAACTATCATAGACCTTCCAATACCTACAACTCACTGTGGTCAAGTCCTCTCACAGAATTTGTGGATCTGATGGAATCGCCTTGTTCATTAGCAACCATATTTGTCACACACGATAGCATTTACTGAAAGATCGCAGAATGTATATGAAATTAAGTTCTTCGGGAATTTGCAGAGGAGAAGCTAATAGAACAAGAAAAACGCTATCAACAGAAACATAGCCTACAATAGTGAACATCTTCCAATGCATCGCATTAACGCTTTCCAATGACTGTGTCATTTACTGACCCGAGCCTCCATGAGACAGATGGGAACTGGGTATTTGGAGGGTAAAGGGTTTCACTGAGACGGCACAGCCATTCAGGGACATAACCTCGGCTCCCTCCGCCATGTTATTTGCAAGCCCGTTGCACACATGTCTTAAAAAGGAAACTAATCCAAAAGAAGGCATGGTCAGATGGCCACACGCACAGCCCAGATAGTAAATGTATAATATTTCAGAGGCGGCAGAAGTCACACTGGCATATGAAATCGTCCTAAAGGGAGATAATTGGACATTTGGTTCATTACCCACAAAGGGCAATTTGTGAATGTGCCCTTTCCTTCTCATCTGAGAAGTTCCCCACTGTGGCAACCCTGCGGGCTAAAAGAAAAACAAAATATTTCTGATAGAAATAATGCTCATAATGAGCAATTCATACTGAACGAAAAGAACTACATACACATTCCCTTCAGTAGGTTTTATATTTCCTCCTTCACAAAGTCCACAGGCTGATGAAATCTTAGCTCTCGATCCTCAGTACAAAGGGAAATCACCGCACTGAAGTCACCAGTGTGCTGTCATCCACTGGTTTACGTAGTCAGCAAGATCTGTTGGCTTGTTTTGAGACAGGATCTCGCTATGTAGCTCATGTGGCCTTGAACTCGTAATCCTCCTGCCTCAGAGGATTTCTGAATGCTGGGATTAAGCACTCACTTTTGTTCTTCATTCTACAATTAAATTTTTAAGGTAGATACCATGATTTTTTAAATTCATACAACCTATCTAGTTAAAAGACCTTTGTGCACTCCAAACTACACAAGTATGTATATGTAGGTGTGTATGTATATATATATATATATATATATATATATATATATATATATATATATGTGTGTGTGTGTTTATATATTCTGTGTGCATGCATGTGTTTATAAGAATAACTAAATAATTCAATGCATCAAGTTTCATAAACTTGTTAGTGTGAAAAGCACACTAATTTCAGTGGCTATCAGTCTTGCCTACTCAGCACCCCGAACCTCTTGTTCTGATAACAGCATCCAACTGCCCTTTAGACCATCATCTTTACATTTGGGGGTTCACCCATAGGTTGGTCCCACTTCCTGCAATCCAGATCTAAGCAATAAGAATATCACAATTCCTGGCATCACCATTAGTTTGAGTGGGCATTTGACCTAATCCAAGTCAGCTGGAGTATATTACATGGTTAGCTCTTCTGCCTCAAATTAGGCAAGAAATTGTAATATCCAGATGTCATTAAAATGGATCATTTTAAATACAAATAGGTATTCATATATTAATGAACTTCCACTCAAGAAAAGTTGACGGTTATGAAAATTACCCTCATTTTCCATGATTACTATTCCAGGGAGAACGAACAGTGCTGAGAACCTGGGGCTCACATCCTCCCAAACTCCCTTACTGGGGAGAGACATTGACTCTGGCGCCAGATACGTTCACAACATCACGTCCCCCTGATAAATCCACACCCAAGTACTGCTGGGTTCCCAGGGGGTGCGTCACACACACTCACCCTCTGGGCTCCAAACAGATGTCCTTGTTACGGTTCTTTGTCTGCAAACACCTCCTGGTGAGGATACGACATTGTGGAGTCCAGTTCCAGAGCCCAGAATGCCACTCTCAATCCCCTGCCAAGGCTGTCAACTCAACTCCCAAAGGTTCCAAGTATGCAACACTCAAGATACTGAGTGCTCACCAGCGAGAACAAACACGGGAACTGAGAGAGTCTGCGTGAACCTGATGGGTCAGTACTGAGCTCAGATGTCCTCTATCCCTACTGGAGTCCTGCCACCTGCCAAGGAATTCCTAGAAGAAAAGAACTGGAAGAGAATTCTTAAAACCACCTCTATTCCCCCAGATTTAACCACTAGCGTTTTATCTGCTTTGTTAAAATTATGAGGCGCTCAGGATTGGAGAGATGACTCAGCCAATAAAGTTCTTCCCATCTAAGCATAAGGACCTGAGTTCAGATCCCCAGCAGCCATGTAAGTGCCAAGCATGGTGGCATACACCTATAATTCCAGCACTGGGAGGCAGAGACAGGAGGATCCCTGGGGCTTATGAGATAAGAGGCTGACCCAACAAAAACAAGTAAAAAGCAATTAGGGGAGACACATATCTGTGCACACACATTGTGCACACACTGTGCCCAGAGTGTATGTGAACACACAAATACACTCAAAAAAAAAATCTGTGAGGCATTCAGTGCTTTGAGCATCTGCATAATCACGCCTAGTCTTCTGTTCTGATCAAATGACTTTCCCTCAAAAGCCTAGTTAGGTCCAGACCCTTCCTTTAGTGACTCAAGAGATGCTTTCTGCTGTTTGTTAATCCAGATATCATGCACTTACAACCAAAGACTGACTGACTTATGCAGTGTGTCTGCAATAAGACAGTCGAAGGATATATACGAAATGTTAACAATTATCCCTAAAGAGCACAATAATTGACGTTTATTTCCCTCATTTTGCTTATATGGATGTTCAAAATCTCCCAAAAGCCAACATTCATGTCATATTCATAAGGAAAACAAACCAATTAAGGTATTTAATTGCTAAATTGAGAACAGTGAACTCCCCTGAAGTAGTCAACATTGCATAAACTCAATTATCTTTCTCAGCAAACGGCCAGCACCAACAGTATCCCATGCACTAGCCTCTCCTGCTCTCTGGGGACCATCCACAAGGCCTGGAAAACCAGTCCACTGAGCAGACACAAAAAGCCACAAATAGCAACAGGCCTGATGCGACCTGCCAGGACAGTAAGGGGTCTGTCAACAGATGAGGAACCATCCTGCAATTAAATGGTGAAAAATGCCCACTCAGTAATGGAGCTCCTCAGAGATCCAGAGTACCTTCCAGGGGTCACGGGCTCCATGGAGATTTTCCTTTAACTCCTCCTTCCCTACTTGATTTTGGGTTTTTTCCTGCTCAGCCAGAGCTGTCCGTGATAAGGTTGAGATGATGAATCACTCTGCTCAAGAGTGAACACATCAGCATTTTCTCCAGGTTCAACTCAACCGTTTATCAGCACAAGTTATACCCCGAGGTTTCTAAAGTCAGACTGGATTCTCATCCACATTAGGAAATATTCAAGTTTCCCAAAATAAACTCTCCACACTTGCTCAAGCGCAACTATCTTCTATACCGAGTAGCTACATTTATAGCTCCCATAATCGTGCCACCCACTGCGCTGATGCTGCCATTAGATGTCTTTCTGCGTGTGGATACGAGCCATCCTCCATCCCGTGTGCTCGCTTTGAAAACGCCTGAGCATATAAATTCGAAGGTCTTCAGGACCATGTTGCCAGAAAATCCCACCCAACATTCCTGGAGATCAACATTCAGAAATGTGAATTTAAAAGGAGGGGATGGAGATGGTAAACATCAAAGAAACACTGTGTGACTGTTCTTTTTAAAATAAAGTGACATTCTCCTTCGAGACACAGCTCTGCAGGTTTTCGTGAAATTGAAAGCAAGAAAGAAACGCCAACAAGAGTCTACAACATGCTTTTCTTCTTTTCTGCCTTATTTACATCTCTTCTGCGCCAAGGGTCCAAAATTAGTGGAAGTGATCCTCAACTTCTGTGAAATTTAATTATATTCTCAGCAAAGAAATGTGTGTGTGTGTGTGTGTGTGTGTGTGTGTGTGTGTGTGTGTGTAAACAGGTCTTCCAACACTTCCTACTTGACATCCAGAACTTCATGGCTCTCAGACAACATAACCCTTCATTTGCCTTATGTTACAGTTTGAATATCTGTCCCCTCCAAAAACGCATGTTGAAATTTAACTACCATAGTTAAGGAGTGCAGGCTAGAGGCTATTACTGTATTCAGTGGCGTAGCCCTGGCCCTGTGCTCATGCAAACAACCCTAATTAAACTCTCTGTCACAGCAACAGAAGACTTAAAAGTAGGTGGGGTCTAACTGGGAAGAAGCGCTCAGCAGAGCAGGAGGAGACAGAGGGGGTGAGTATGATCAAAATACATTGTGCACACACAGGAGATTGTCAAGAATAATTTTTATAAACAGAAAGATTTAATTGTCATTGTGATGCGATGGCACTGGGATATGGGACCTTTAAAAGCAGCTCAGGTTCCCAGAGTTCTGCCCTCAAAAGTGGGCCCCTGCTGGGTGGTATTGAAGACTGGGACCCCAAGAGGACTGGTGCCCTCTTCTGTCCTCCTGGCATGGGACCCCTCCCACCACGACAAAGCCAGCAGCAGATGCGAGCACAAAATGATACTGGATTTTCTGTTCATTAGAAATGAACCAGTCTGTGGTGTTTTGTTATAGCAATGTAAAACACACTAAGTCACTTTGTGTCATCTCGCCAAAAAATTGCCTAGGGGCACCAACCCACACACAGCTCATGTTCTCTGAGCAGTAGACTCTAAAGACTTCTTGCAAAGCCCAAGTTCTGCTTCCAGAGAAAAGGCAGGGGAACTATAAGAACCTAAGTGCCTTCTCAACCAACTAATAGACATTGGCTAGATTTATTTTTATTAAAAAAATAAAACAGGATCTGCTAAGTTTTTAGAAGCATTACTGGGGTAGAGGAGCACATGTTGTTATAGAAATAAACTTCCCTCTAAATTGCCCAGATCATTACACTACACAAAGCAGAAGGAAACAGTATGCAGGGATTTTAATCTCCTATTCAAGTGTGCTGTGCATAGGGCAGGGATTCTGCAGAGAAATACACAAAGTAAAGAAGTCACCCTCCTCCGCTAATGTCTCTCCCTCATCTCTATATGCAGCCTGTCTTCCTGCAGCGAATGCTGCAAGTCATCTGGAGAGAGCCTCGGTTCATAGTGGCTGTGGAGAGGTAGGCTCACTTCAAAACAGATTGATTCTTAACAGCTTCCCGTTCAGGATGAACCTACTGAGAAAGAGGTCATGGCGGCACAGGCCTTCATCCCAGCACTCGGAGGCTGAGTTATGAGGACTGCGGTGACTTCTAAGCCTATGGTAACATGTAAGGCATGGTTATTCCTCAATGAGCCAAGAATGTCCAACTAATTAAATGTGAGTCATAAAACTTGGAGTTCCTTTTTGTTCTTTAGATCTACCAAGCCATCAGTTTTGTCTAGTCCAAAAGACATTTATTTTTTGATGTTCTTCGTGGCCTGCATGACCTTGAATTTATCTTCCCCAAAAGAACCTCCAATCTTCTACAGCAGATAGTATTTATTCACCTGAAAACTGCCCCAATCCCTCTGCCCCCTCCCTTTGGAGAGAGAGACAGGAAAAGAGGCAACAGCAAAGTGAGTCTGAGAGCAGATGGTGTCAAGACCTTGAAGAGGAAGGTTCTCAGGGCCTGGTGAACAAGTAACTGCACAATACAAAGCCATATGGTCAGCAAACATGAAGAGATCTGAAGGAAAGGGTGAGGCCATGCTGCCCACTTAGCAGTGAGAAGCTGGAGGAAACTCAGGCAAAAGCCCCAACGTTAAGACCCAGGGGAGACGCCAAGCTCAGGTACATACGAAATATAGACGCACAAGTTGTCTGATGAAATGAAAATGAACCAAAGACATACTACTGATTGCTTATGAGTAGGATGGAAAGGGAAGGGTTTGCAAACAGATTTCAGAAAGACCCAGTAGGATGATACAGACCTAAACATCACAGAAGTCACGCCCCCCCAAAATCACAGAAGTCACGCCCCCCCAAACATCACACGTGTTCCCTCCACACTGGTAGCTGGAGATCTCTGTAACTTCTCATTTTCCTTTAAATAAAGTCTCCCACTATACCTCATCCTCTGGTGGTCTATAGTTTTAGTTCTTTAACTTTATAGACAAGAATTCGGGTACTCCTTAAGCTCTGAGGGGCACTGGAATTTGCTGGGTACTCTCTAAGTTCTAGTCCCCAGCTCCACTGTTACAGTGTCACTGAGGTCAAGCTACAGTGGTGGACCTGAGTGCTAAGAGCCATCCAGTTCTCAGTTCCAGGGGTGCCTAAGGAATCCTCCTCTCCTGCCTCTACTTCCATGTCTGTTTGTCAGAATAATGGGAAAGTGAAGAGGTTAAAGGACATCCCAGGGCTGGTGCAAGTGAACTTTGCACTACTGGTTTGTAAGAAATCTACCCAGAAAGACAAGAACCTGCCACCATGTTAAGTGACCCACTGAGGTGGCGTTAATGCTGCGCTATGATCTCTCCTTTCAGAATTCAGACCCACAGATTTCCCAGGCAAAGGCTAAAAGGCAGGACCTGCATTCTTTTTTAAAGTTTTATTTATTTATTTGTAAGCAGAGAGAGACAGAAGAGAGACAGAGAGAATGGACATGCCAGGGCCTCCAGCTGCAAACAAATTTCAGGTGTATTCACCACTGTGTGCATCTGGTTTTACGTGGGTACTGGGAAATTGAACCTGGGTCCTTGGGCTTTGCAGGCAAGTGCCTTAACCACCGAGCCATCTCTCCAGCCCCAGAACCTGCATTCTTGCGCTGGAGCAATCCTCAACAATAGTCTCACTCTTTATTTCCCTGCTTACCTAGCTGGACATGGATGGTGAGCACTAACTAGCAGCCTGTAGATGCCGGCAACTAAAAGCAAGTGCAAAATAAACAGGGTTTCTATTGAGTTTCTCAATGGTGGTCAATAAAAATTAACCCTAGTCAAAGCTACCTAAGAGTTACCAATTAAGTACTTAAAATAATTAAAATTCCAAGACTTCACGGAAAGAATACTCATGGGAATAACAATGAGGAACTCCAGAGGCAATGCATACATAATGGTTCATGGACTCCAGCAATATAGAGTGATAAGGCTGAGGTTGTACACAATGGTGGCAAAATTAATATATCATGGAAGAGAAAAGTGTTGATTTACAAGTTCTATCCGCATGGAGCTACCATTCCTCTTTAAGGACAATCCGATGATGGAGAACAAATCCACGGAACAGCTAGTTATGGTCTGAATATATATAATCTAGCTCACTTCAGAAGTGAGTTTCTCTTCTATCCTGAATCGTAAAGGCCTTAGACAATAACCTGACAAATAATCTTGCTTGGGGAGGGGTGGTGGGGGTGCACCAACTGAGCAAAAGACATCAGTCATTTGCTTCTGACATGTGTAATTCTGTTTTCCACAATCATGCATTTAGACTTTTGTTAATTTATCTCCTCTTGCAAGTGTCATCAGAAGGTAGTGGGGGTGGGGTGGGGTGCTGGAGAAGTAGCTGAGGGGTTCAAGGCACCTGCTTGCAAAGCTCACAGGGTTGGGTTCAACTCCCAAGCACCCAAGTAAAGCCAGATGAAAAAAGTGACACAGGTATCTGAGCTCATTTGCAGTGGCTGAGACTCTGGCACGCCCATACACACCAACACATGCACATGTACAAATAAAAATATTATTACAAAACAAAAAATGGTAGTTACTTATACAAGCTAACCAAAGCGAATCGTGCTTTCTAGTTTTTCTGGCAAAGAAGTTCAGAGTGTGATATTTGTGTTGGTCAGGACATTTTGTTGGGAATATTACTTAAGGCTGCCTCTTAGTAACGTTTATGAACCTATCTCCATCAATCCTCAGAACCTACCTAGAATTGCCACACTCTGTACTCACATGTGTTCAAGGAGGTTACATACATCACCTGAGCCACATAGGTAGCTGTGGGGGACATTAAGACATAATAGCCTTCAGGTATAGTTATACATTTCCCGACATGCAGTAGCTCATACTCTTCCTGTTATGGAGCATAGCCCATCCCCCACCTTGGTTTCTCTTCAGACTGTGTCTATGAGCACTGGAAACCTTTCAATTGTCCATATCCCATGTCTCAGAAACCTATCTTGGAGCTGGAGAGATAGCTTAGTGGTTAAGGCACTTACCTGCAAAGCAAAAGGACCCAAGTTTGATTCCCCAGTACCCACGTAAAGCTAGATGCACAAGGTGGAGCATACATAGGGAGTTTGATTTCAGTGGCTGGAGGCCCTGGTGCACTCATTTTCTCACTCTTCTCTCTCTCTCTCTCTCTCTCTCTCTCTCTCTCTCTCTCTCTCTCTCTCTCTCTCTCCTCTCAAATAAATATTTTTTTTAAAAAACTATCTTGCCAGGAGCTTGAGCTCTCTCAAAGTAAGCCATGTTAAAATCCTGATAGCTACATCTATTTTTTTTTTCTCTAAAGTGCCAAAGGACTACACATTACCAATTGCCTTCCTATGAGTGCTAAGCTTTTCCTGCACGGAGTTTGAAACTTTTCAACAAAGCCATCCACTCTAGTGTTTTTCATTTACTTTCCTCGGACTTTAAATAGCTTTAGAAGTCTGAATTCATTCCAGAGCTCAAATAACCAAGCCTATAAACTTGTCAGTGTTAACTTTGGGGGTGAAAAGATCTAACTATGAGAGAAAAGGCCTCCAGACACACACAAGCAGAATTGTGTGGAAAATGGACGTCACTGGTTTAGAAAAGGATTTTTCTCCTGATGCATCAACCAACTCTCAAAAGATCCAGGAAAGTCCTGTTCAACTGCAGGGAGTAAGTTAACCTTCTGGGGTTGATTGCATGTGCTAAGCTTCAGTAATGGGTATAGACCAGAAAAATAAGGGAAAAAATCAACTAAAAGGTCCAAGCTGGTAGCAGAGGTATATGACACCAGCACTTGGGGAAATCGTGAAGAATGATTGCAGGTTCGAGGCCAGCCTGGGAGATGCAAGAAGATCCTGTCTGGGAGAGAGGAGGGAGAGAGGAGGCAAGAACCAGCTACCAAACATACCTACAGGGACAGTCTTAGACGCTTTGTTTAAGCATCTCATAAAAATTAGTCACAGAAATCAGGCATGAGCTGGGGAGATGGCTCAGTTGGTTGGTAAGGTGACTCTCACACAAGCATGAAGACCCACATTCAGACCCTCAGCACCCATGGAGAAGACAGCTCAGTAGTGCTCGCCTGCCATCCAAGCTCTCTGGAGGCAGAGCAAAGGACCTCCTAGGGCTTGCTGGCTGGCTCCTCCGGCCAATAAATGTGAGACTTTGTCTCAAAAATTAAGCAACTGAATACACCCAATGTCAACCTCCAGCTTCCATCTGCATACACATGAAGCCAGCCACGATGGGGTACACCTGTAACCCCAGCACTCAGGAGGCTGAGTCCACACCACCCTGAGGCCCTGGTTCAAGTACCCAAAACCCCACCAAGGAGCACTACGATTCAAGACATCAGTAAGTGCTCACAGGAATTCAGCTTATTAGCCCTGTCCCACTTTACGGTTCTGCCTACAGAACTGAGACCTGGGTTTGAAAATGGCCCAGGCCACCACGGTGACCAGCGGTGCCACCTCATGAACCCACGTCCCCAATCTCCATGATGGCAGCACATTCCAACAGTATCCACTCCATTGCCGCTGAAAACATTTGCAGAGCTGCGGTGCAGATGCTTGCAAATTGAGTTCCTTGTGAAAGTCTGGAATGTTCTCTTCAAGGACCGCCTCAGTTTCAAGAGTGAAGCTGCTGGCTAATAGACTGAAGCAGTGATGACATTCTGTCCAGCGATCTGCAGACGTTTATCTCGCTGCCACAGTTCAGCTGAAACCAGTTCCTACTGAGACACTGACAGGGCCGTAATGTTGATTCATGCTTTAGAGCCTGCAAAAATTAATAACCGTAACTTTTGCTTTTTAAATGGTTTGAATTACCAGCAGCATGCTACCTCCAGCTGCTTCTAAATAAAGCAGTTCGTGATTGAACTCCTTCTGGAAGGCAGAAAGAAAGACATCTTTCTCTGCAGCTCCAGTCCCTAACCGGTGCCCCCCCCAACAAGAAGACTGTACCCCTGTCCCTTATGCCAGGAAAGGGAGTACCACAGACCCCTTGGTGAAGAAGCTAACACTTCAGGGCTGGAGAGATGGCTCGGTGGTTCAAGGTGCTTGCTTGCAACACCTGACGGCCTGGGTTCAATTCCCCAGTACCCTTGTAAAGCCAGATGCACTGAGTGGTGCATGCGTCTGGAGTTGGTTCCCAGTGGCAAAAAGCCCTGGTGAACCACAGAAGAAAGACTTCAAAGGACTTTGTCATCAAATGCGTACTTTGACTTGAAGATGTCTACGCTACAGTCATTAAATCTTTCCTGCTAGGGACCAATCCTTTAATGTGTGTGTATCACACCCCATAACTAAAGCACCCACCCAGCCTCAAAAATCTCTGTAAATCTCTGAACTTTGTCTTTGACCTTTAAAGCCTCCCATGAATTTTGTAATTAAAATAAATCTTCTATGTTTACTTTATTGTAAAAATATGTCTTTCCAATTATCCAAATGAAAGGGATACTTCAGGCAAATATAGCCGTCTGTCCTCCACCCCAGAAGCAGCTGGAGGCCAGTGGGTGAAGGCAGGCATCGGCCTGGATGGAAGGTCAAGCCAGGCGCCTCACCTCAGTCCCAGTCAGTTCGCACGACTGACTCTCAGGCATTCCTTTCTGCTTCCCGCCATAGTCCAGCTATGATAATGGAGCAATTAGCCAGTGTCTCTTTTCTAGTTTTCTGTTTTCCTTGGAAACACAACTCCAACCAAAGTCCTTCAGCAGTTCAGAATATTTCATTCCCTTCTCCCCGAGCTGAGGTGGGGTCATTAGGAGTCACCTTGGGCAGGGCAGCGATCTATGCCTGTGGTATTTGCCTGGGTCTCAGGCTGGGTACTAATGGACACTGAAGAGAGGGAAAAAACAAAGAATTCTCTGGGAAAGGGTGGAACCTGGAAAAGTCAGCCAAATTTCCACTCTCTCAAGATAGTCATTGTTTGCCTTGATAATTTCATAAATTCCAAGAAAATCAAACCTACTATTACTGAATGTTTGGCTTTTTCAATTTCCCTCCAATTGTACGGATAAATAAGGGGCAGCTCTGAACATGGAACGTAATCTGTGGTCCAACTCAGTTATGAATTTTTTAATTCTTTTTTAAAAACTATTTATTTGCAAGCAGAGAGTGAGACGGACAGACAAAGAGAACAGGCACGCTAGGACCTCTAATTGCTGCAAAAGAAGTTCAGATGCACACTCCACTTTGTGCACTGGCTTTATGTGGGTCCTGGGGAATTGAACCCGGGTCCTTAGGCTTTGCAGGCAACAACCTTAACTGCTGAGGCATCTCTCCAGCCCTGATTTTCAAATTCTTAAGGAACATGAGAGCCAAGAATTGTGCACACACCATAACGCTCAAGGGTGGAGGACATCTCCCTCAGAAAGGAAAGCCCAGGGGTCAGAACAATAACTTTGTTTTGGTTGGTTCATTTATCTAATAGCTATATAGTAAATGCCTGTTTGTGCTGGGGGTTTTGCTGGCAGCACGCTGGAAGGCTGGATACATACATTTCAGTAGGCTGGCACACAGCATGAAATGCAGGGAGAAAAGAGAAAGTCACTAACAGTCGACTGAGATAAGGGGTGAATGGCTCCATATACTTCGATAAGGTGTTTAGACTTTATCCTGTTGTGGACTAGGGAAGCATCGAGAACTTCCGGCAGGGAGTGGCAAAATCAGGGGCATGGTTTCCCTCACACGTGGACTTAGCTACATATATGTAACTATATACATAAATGAAATACATGTATTTATATGTGTAATTGCATAATTAAATATGTTAAAATTACATTTATATGCAATTGAAAGCAAAAGAGGGACTGTGGAGTTCATTATTTTCTGTGTTTCGGGAAGTTGTCGAGGACAGCGCCATAGCTGGCACAGTGGGGGAGGGAGGCCTCCAGAAGCCCACCTGGAATGTTGTGGTCAGTACTCATGGACACCTGGTCCAACTGCTCTTCCCATCTCAGGATCGGACTTCTCAGCTGCACACATCTGAGGACCTCTGTCATCTCCCGCTGTGCCTAGGAAAACCTGGCTTCCAAAGTGTCCTCAATCTTCCTTTGAAATCCTGTCCTTAAATGCACCGCGTCACCTAGCAGGCGTCTTGTCTTCACCAACCTAAAGAGACGAAGCTGACTTGTGACAGATCTAACGGTAGCATTTCTTGCCTCTGCCCGATAAATGGTGGCATTTATTACTGCTGAGAAGGGCTTAGGAAGGCACCCAAAATCACACAGGTCTCAGCATTCTCTCAGCTGTTCTCAAGCCATATTCACGACTGACCCTTAGTAACAGGCTGAAATGTCTAAGTGCCTTTTCCAAACACTGAAGGCGACATTTAAGCTTTTAGTCAGAAACACCTGGATAGTGTTTCCAGGCGGGTCTGATGATAGATTTCCCCAGAGATATAAGAATGTAGACAACCAGGTCTCTGAATCTCAGGAGAGGGGAGGTGGAGAATCTGTATTTCACATAGGATGCTTTGGGTGAGGCCATACACCAAGTTTGGAAAACTCTCTATTGAAGCTGCTCTAATAAATTCTTTACAATTAAAACAGAATGAAGCACATTTTTCTTTTAAATACTTTAACGAAACGTAAGCAATCGCTTTAAGTAATTGCCACTGAAACAGTTTACAGCTAATCCGCATGCCTCTGAGTACTTCCGCTCCTTGGCTGTCCTGCTGCACATTAAATAGCTTGTTAACTAGTAATAAAGAAGGTAGAAAATCAAAATCTGGAGGTCATTTTAACAGTTTAAGGGGCCACCGAGAAGTCCGACTTGTCATTAGTAGGTGAGCTAGCTCCCTGTGGCATTCATCAGGACCAAGAACAGGCTACGAGCAAGCTCCATGCTACCTGCTGCCATTCAGAACATAGGAAGGAAAATTCTACTTCTGTAGACCACAGTAACAGCATTGCTGATAAGAGAAATCAGGGCAAAGAATATGTCGATGCAAAATTCAAAGTGCTAGCTGGTATCCACTGTGCTTACTATTCCTGGTACATCCTAAGTCATACATATCAAGTCACCTGCTTTCAATTTTCCCGTTGCATCGCAGGAGGGATCATGACTGTGCCCAGACACAGAGAAACAAAGCAGCGTGCTCAAGCTAGTAAGTGGCCTCCAGAGACAGGAAAGGAGACCAGGAACTGTGCTTTGGAGAAGAGGGGCAGGGAGTCTGCTTAGGCAACGCAGGAGGAGTGGCCTGCTTGCAAATGGACATGCAAGTCACCACTGAGCCCTCCTGTGGGCTGGGGACAGCTCCCTGGCTTGGGAAATAGTGAGACAAAGAGGTATAACACAGTCCCTTGCTTAATTCAGTGTCGACTCTTCCAGGAACTGTCCTAACTCACTTTCCAGCCTGCATTCTAATCAGTGCTGTGTCTGCCTGGCGTCCTCTGCTCAAGGTTCTGTGGCCACAAAGGTTACAGGAGCCATGCCCTTCCCCAGCACCTAGAGGCCAGCGCGGTGCTCTTGGAAACACCAAACACAAATACAAAAAACTTGCTCAAGACAGGATGTCCATGGAAATCTAGAGCCAGTAGTTAATCTCACACTGCTCTCAAGTGATTGAGAATATGAATCAAATGCTTGCTTGCACACTGTTTTCTAGAAGCATCTCTGTGGTGGCCACGTCAATTTGGCTATGCTAAGGGATGCAAGGGCACTGATCAAACATGGTGTCTGGGTATGTCTGTGAGGATGTGTCCAGAAGATATTAACATTTGTATCAGTGACTACGTAAAGAAGCCCAACCACCATGGGTAGACCTCATGGAATCCACTGAGGGGCCAGACAGAACAAAGCCGCTCAGGGTTAACCCGCTCCATCTGTGTGAGCTGATGTCCCTGAGGATCAGCCCCTCACACCAGATGGGATTCACACCATCCCCACCACTACTTCCCGATTCTCAGCACTTTAAATTCAGGCTGAATCACGCCACTGGCTTTCCTGGGGTTTGCCTATAGCTTGCAGACGGCAGAACATTGGGAGTTCTTGACCTCTAAAGTGGTATTACTAACCCATTCTCAGATTATATATAGATATAGATATATAGATTATAGATATCTATATATATAGTTTATAGATATACATAGATTATAGTGGTATTATTAACCAATGCTCAGATGATAGATGATAGATAGATAGATAGATAGATAGATAGATAGATAGATAGATAGAGAAAGAGAGATCCTATTGGTTTTGTTTCTCTGAAAAAAAGCCCTGTAACTAATGCAATTTCCAAGTTAAAAGAGCATCTACCCATAGAGGAAGGCTTAGAAGACCCAGTAAAGATCCACACTGTGAAAACCAGCTCCGTGGACCAAGCCAGCTTCCTGATGGATGGAACAAGAGTGAAGTAACTGTCTCATCATACAGCAGTTCGGACTGCAAGGCCCAGCGCACAGGAGTGACACTCACGTAGAGCCAAGAATATAACAATCACAGAGAAGATGTTGACGAAACTACCCAGAACTCTATCTACAGAGAATCCACAGCTCGTGAGTAAACTGAATCTGGACCTTTTCAGGGAATCTAGAACCCTTGAGGAGCAGAAATGTGCTGATGCTCTATTCTTGAAAGCAACCTAAATTTAGAGAAGAAAGGTGGAAAGACAGAAGAAAAGGAGATGCAAACATTCCGAATACTATGGCTACAGTTCTGTTAAGAACAGCAAATCTTCACCAGAACACACAGTTCTAGGATTTTGATACTACACTGCAATGTGTGGCTTCCCATGTTATTCTTTCTGCTAAGAGCAACAGAAAGCAGTTACTCAAAAAGTGAAATGGAACGGTCATAAGAGGTCACTCGAAGAACCGGTTTCTAAGAGGTGGTCCATGGAATAGACACCAGAAGATAAACTCCTTGAAGTATGATCACGAACGTCATGTGCAAACACTCTGGCGTAGTGACCGAGATCCATGTGAAATGCTACCACGTATTCTGTACTCCTGTGAAATGAACTTCACAAGTGTGCAAATGCCACTCGGACTAAATTTCACAGTTAACAGTCAGTCTGTTTTTCTTTATTCACAAAGAACGCCAACAAGAATAACTGAGCTCCTCCCCCACATGCCCACCTACCTGACCATGCCCGCCTCCCTGCCTTCACCGGAGCTTCGGGTTCCTACCTGGAGCATACCTCACCTGCATGAGTCGTGTGACCCTCGATCACCACCACAGTGGAGGCGAGTGAAGTCTTGTCAACGTTACTTTAGGGACAGAAAAGGTCTGGCAGGTGATTTTTATAACTCCCTTTATGCCAGATGCTGAGCGCCAGCTATTACACAGTGAAGAACAAACGGCTACAAAAAGCAACTAAGTTTAAGACAAGATGCTGCAGCTCAACAAGGGATCAGAACTCTCTTCACCAAAGCCTGTGCTAGAGCAGAACAGGTGATGCTGTCTGTTCCCCAAACACCTCATCAGTGTCCTCCTCTGTTCCTTGACAGCCAGGCCCCTGTCTTACTGGTATCAAAAAGTCACCACGGATATTTGCATATTTCAAAAAGTTAGAGGTTGCCAATAACTACACACTGAGGACAAAGTATGCACTTTCCAGAAACTCCTCCGAATGCCAGAAGGTGGGGAACAATGAGCCAGCCAGCAATACCACACACGTAGTAGGGTGGGGGTGCAGGACGACCCAGTTAGACTCGAGATTTGCAGGCCCACTTCCATTCAGTTCTCCCCCCCCCCAAAATTAAAGTTTGTCACCTTATATTTTCAAAGGTAATTTCACTACTAAGGAATATCTGCTTCCATTATGCGCACTCGGGGAGAAAACAAAAACTGGGAGAAGCAGAAGAATCTGCACCTCTGGATGGTAGGTCTGGAAGAGACCTTAGAGATGACGTCATGATAAAGCCATAATTAACAACAAGAGCATATGGGCAGAAGTACCCTGTGGGGTGGATAAGGTTTCACCCAGAAGCCATGGTTGTTACAGGACAATCCCGGTGTCATGGTGGGATGCCTCCCAGTGAGCTGTTGGTCATGGAGGTCCCCGAGACCCCTAAAGTAATACAAACTATTTTCAATGCTCCAAGTTGCCCACCAAAACTAGTGGGGAAGACCCTATTGCTGAAGATACCACAGGCTTCATTTGAATATTTCATTGGACATTTCTGTGTCCTTCATTTGCATGCAGGACACAGAAATCAAGCTGAAACTGAACTGGAAGTCTGCTCCCTCTGGCTAGCCTTCAGAGTGCAGGGTTCTGAGCGGGCTGCGAGAGGAGGGGAGGGAAGGGGAGGGGAGAGGAAG